>OX457036.1:51541560-51621560 GCA_949752735.1 Lumbricus terrestris | reverse complement strand
CTGCAACCATTTAATAATAATGATTATTATTATTTCATCCAGTCTTGCTGCCAACGCAGCCTCAAACGCTCAAAATCTCTCTTCATCATCCAGTTCCAAGTGCAGTCTTTACTCACTCATTAAAACGACATTAAAATATTCAATAGATGGATGTCTGCAGTGGCATTTTTGCAAATGTAGGCATAGTAAACTAAGCTCGTCACTATTCATAGTTTTATTGTCTTCGTCTTCTACAGACTCATCGTCGTCATCATCATCATCGTCGTCATCTCTGGCTTTCTTGGAGGGGCACTACTTTGTCGAATCTGATCGTTCCAACTGAACTTTAGTGACTCATACAGGGAACATATAGAAATCAACAACCAACTGATAGGACTGAACAAGATCAACGGCGTCGTATGACACGATAATATTATCTAAATTCATATGAAAATTATAACCATTATACAGCGTCCTCAGCGTATCACAGAAAGTGAATGAGTAATGAGATACAGTAGTAGCATATGTTGTAGAATGTAGAAGATTGACAAAGTTGACACGTAATGATGTTTCTTCTCCTTTTCGACACTGCAGTCAGAAAACGACACAAGGTGTCGCGGGCCGTTGAATTAAATTTAGTATTCGTACACCCACACACCCACCACCCACACCCACCCATGTCTATGGCGACTAAAGACGCTAAATTTTATATTATAGGTAGCAATTGTTGTTCATATTTTCAGGTCGCCATTATGACTCGCTGGAAGGAGCAGTATTGCGGCGGGGTGTTGATTGCACCGCAGTGGGTCCTAACAGCCGCCCACTGCGTCCGCAAGAATGGTCGGCGACGTCGTCTGATCGTGAGGGTGGGAGACCACAACCTGTCGCACAGCGACGGGTCCGAGCTGAACGTTAAGATAGCCGCCGACTACGCTCATCACGACTTCGACATCGACACCATCGACAGCGACATTGCGCTGATTAAACTACGGACGCCCGTCGAAGCAAACCGATACGTTAACTTCGTCTGTCTTCCGCAGCTCAAGGACGTCCTGGCCGCGAACACCCTCTGCTACGCCGTCGGATGGGGCAAGGTCAAGGACTTCGACCTGTTCGGAACGGACGTTCTGCGGGAGGCGGTCGTTCCACTGCTCGAAGACCACGAGTGTCGACAGGCCTTCGACTACCAGATCACGGCCAACCAGATGTGCGCGGGGTATCGACGCGGGGGAGTGGACACTTGCGCCGGTGACAGCGGGGGACCATTGATGTGCTCGATGACGGACGGGAGCGGACAACGACGCTGGTACGTCTATGGCGTGACGAGTTTCGGCGAAGGATGTGGCGACAGCGGAAAGTACGGCATCTACACGAGGGTTAATAACTTCTCCAACTGGATCCGAGAAACGATGAGGAAATATCAATGATCTAGCGAACGACACCATTCCTCTGGCCCCCTGCTCTTCCCGACGCAACATCTACAAAGTAAAACTGTATGCTGTGTATATTCTACATACGGCGAATAAAAAGAAGCGACGAATAGTCGAATACCGATGCATTGTTTTCAACGATCTCTGATCTGACGTCAGTGATGATGACGACGGCAGCCAGCGTTGAATAAAGAAACACCGACATCGATTGTCCGTCTAGTCCGATTGTCAATCATCCACCTGTCAATCATCCACTTGTCAATCATCCACCTGTCAATCATCCATCTGTCAATCATACATCCACCTGTCAATCATTCACTTGTATCATATATGAATCGTTCGTTCTACTCTGTGATCGTCGTAAACAGAAATACTAGTCACCGGTATACAGATAGAGTGAGAAACGACTCATCCGGCGAATTCCAAGAATAAGATGATTATGATGTTGTTGTTGGTAGTGGTGATGATGATGTTATTGTTTGTAGTGGTGATAATGATGGTGTTGGTGGCAGTGGTGGTGTTGTTGGTGATCGTGATAATAATTAATTTATGTCAAAAAAGACGTCGGTCGTGCATATATTGTGCATCATAACATTAACATAATTATAACTTTATAAGGTTTGGAATTTAACTGCTGAACAGTAATGCTAATCAGCTAATTAGTATTACGTCGTGGTTTTGTTTTCTGAACGAAATTAATTATTAATGGTCGGGTGAGTAGGACAATGGAATTTCTTGAGCTTTCAGTTGCAAATTCATTTAATTCTCTTATGCTCCATCATGAACTTAAGAGCTTTGTGCTGTGTACAATTGTTACCCGCGTACATTACAATGTTTTGATCATGTTTTGTTGTATTTATTCTGATGATGATGATGATGATGATGACGATGACGACGACGATGACGGTAGTAGTAGTAGTAGTAGTAGTAGTAGTAGTAGTAGTAGTAGTAGTAGTAGTAGCAGTGCCAGTAGCAGTACAAGTAGCAGCAGCAGCAGTAGTAGTAGGCCTAGTAGTAGTAGTAGTAGTAGTAGTAGTAGTAGTAGTAGTAGTAGTAGTAGTAGTAGTAGTAGTAGTAGTAGTAGTAGTAGTAGTACATATGTAGTAGTAGTAGTAGTAGTAGTACATATGTAGTAGTAGTAGTAGTAGTAGTAGTAGTAGTAGTAGTAGTAGTAGTAGTAGTAGTAGTAGTAGTAGTAGTAGTAGTACATATGTAGTAGTAGTAGTAGTAGTAGTAGTAGTAGTAGTAGTAGTAGTAGTAGTAGTAGTAGTAGTAGTAGTAGTAGTAGTAGTAGTAGTAGTAGTAGTAGTAGTAGTAGTAGTAGTAGTAGTAGTAGTAGTAGTAGTAGTAGTAGTAGTAGTAGTAGTAGTAGTAGTAGTAGTGGTAGTGGTAGTGGTAGTGGTAGTGGTAGTGGTAGTGGTAGTGGTAGTGGTAGCAGTAGCAGTAGTAGCAGTAGCAGTAGCAGTAGTAACAAGCAACGACGATAAATTCTATGGCTCATATATGCATGGCTCATCCACCTGCTGGATTGGCGCCGACCTGTGTCAAATCACGCCACTCTCGTAATTGACGTGTCTAAATGCTATTCTACAAAATCGAGTTCTTTTGGACGGGTCATGCAGTGGATCGCAGCATACCTATTATACAGAGCAAGTTCAGCTGTTTGTTGCTAAGATTAAGTATAATTATGGTCGCCAAAAACATTGTCTACGTAGCCAGCCAAAGGCGTTATACTTTAGCTCAGACAGGGGTGGTGACTATTCCTCAACTCACTACTCACCTGTGGCCAAGGGCGGATACAGGAATTTTCGAAGGGGGGCCAAAATTTTTGGTCTTGTGAGACAGGAAAACTTTTTTAGTCATCGGCCAATTTTCCGTGGAAAAAAAACCCATTTCATCCGCCGAAAACACTGATGACCTTTTTTTTTAGTCATCGCCCAATTTTCCGGGAAAAAAATACCATTTCATCCGCCGAAAACACTGATGACTTTATTTTTTTTTAGTCATCGACCAATTTTCCGGGAAAAAAATACCATTTCATCCGCCGAAAACACTGATGACCTTTTTTCCGGGAAAAAATGCCATTTCATCCGCCGAAAAACTGATGACTTTTTTAAAAAAATTTTTATTTAGTCATCGACCAATTTTCCGGGAAAAAATACCATTTCATCCGCCGAAAACACTGATGACTTTTTTTTTTAAGTCATCGACCAATTTTCCGGGAAAAAAATACCATTTCATCCGCCGAAAACACTGATGACCTTTTTTTTTAGTCATCGACCAATTTTCCGGGAAAAAATACCATTTCATCCGCCGAAAAAACTGATGACCTTTTTTTTTTAGTCATCGACCAATTTTCCGGGAAACATCCACCGCTGAATCGACGGGGGGGGGCCAAGTCCCGTGCGATTTTTTAATAGGGGGGCCTGATGTCCTGTTTTTCTCTCCCACTACATTTATTTAATGGCTTGTTGAAACCAAATGGGGGGGGGGGCCACGTCCCATGCAATTTTTAAATGGGGGCCATGGCCGGATTGGCCCCCTGGATCCGCGCCTGCCAGTGGCGGCGCCAGGATTTCAGTTTTGGGGGCTATAGGGGGTAAATCGTCAATTTTTTTAATTTTTACATGGAAAAAAAATGGATGGCCTTTTTTAGGGGGGGGCTTAGCCCCCCTAGCCCATCCTAGCGCCGCCACTGCTACTCACTAGGCTACTCTTCCCTTCCCTCTCTCTTCCTTCGTCTTCCTCTATCCCTTCCGCATATACTAAATTAGTAGTCATAGCCTAGGCTTTGCCCGCTACTTTAGGTCGCAAAGTATAATAGTAGGCTACATGTTCAAATCTTAAAAAATGAATTTGGTAAATTAACCTTTTACAGAATCTCAATTTTACAGCGTAAAGTCGAGACTACAACAAAATGGATGGCTTCACATAATAATTATAATGAAATCAAACATAGGCCCTATATATGGTTGTGCAGTGCGCACGCGTGCATGTGGACAATGAACACACTATGAAAGCCTCTATCAGCTCGGCAGCCATTGCGATTTTAAGCAGGCTTATGCATGAATATTGAACAGCCTATAATCATCATCATCATCATCATCATCATCATCATCATCATCATCATCATCATCATAATCATCATCATTGTAGCCTCCTATTATTAGCATATGCTCATTTTAGCAGGTATCAAACATGTACTGCATTTAAATAGCCAGTTCAAAGAGAAACCAATTCTTTTAAATGTAAAATATATTGATTATTATTAAAGAAACAATACAATTATGCAGTGTCTCCTATTTACCTATTGGCGTTGATTGATTACTAGATTTATTATGTTTTCTTAGCTTCACTTGAGTGTAGAATTTGTTCTAGTTCATCGTCCGCCAAATTCTGAAAATCGTCGTAGTTCCGATCCTTGTATTTCGACAACCAAGTGTCTCGAATATGCAGTGGAATAATATATACCGAAGATATTTCGTAGTCCAGTCCGAACAACGAAATTCCAAGGAGTATATTTTGTATTCACAAATGCCAGTATTCTTACTCGAATGGATGTAATGTGTCACAATTCCAGCGTACACATCCACGTCCAGATCAACCGTGTGATCATAAATGTTTGAATCAACCGTGTGATTATCTCCAACGACTCTCTCCAATGTTCGTAGAATTCAAAATCCTCGAGCAAACTCTTCACCCACGAATGACGATAGTTCTCCAAGCTCCAGAATTTACCTCGATCGCAAAAACTGTTTCGAAAACTTAACGTCCGTTGGCCACCCTTCTTCTCAACGTCGAAGGTGCCACATACCAATCATTCTGCCGCTAATTTCACTTAAGAGTTCATTTGCCGCAACAAAATGACCCTTCGCCATTAGCTCCAACTGCAGAAATCGATCTTTCAACCGTTTCTGTCGATGACGTGTGTTTAATCAGTTAGACTGCGTTTTAATTGGCTTACGCGTCGTTACGTTGTTTTTGTTGCCATAGTCTCCAATAGCAACCAACGCCTATCAGTCTCGCTGCACTTCTTTAACGCTTCTGTAGTTTCGTTTGCTGATCGTATTACTAAATATTAATTCTTCTAACAACGCCAATTAATTAACTAATTAAATCAACGCCACTACATTGTCTGACTTAACTTCTACCTACAATTAACACTTAATACTAGACAAGTTAGATTGATAGATAATAGCGATTTAATACGCTACAAATACCCCTCCTTCAAAAGTCTGTAATCAGGCTTTACCATCTCACCTAATTATCTATCAACTAAATTTCTATCAACTTCTTATTCTATCTTACATAACAATACAACATTACTGAACTATTTCTTACCTACATTATTATAACACATTACTGATATATTTAAGTACTATGTAATTCCTCTACTCAAATAATCAGACATAACATTATTGCTCCCCTTGATATAGCGTATCGTAAAGCAATAATTTTGAAGTGCTAGACTCCACCTCATGACTCTCGCATTCTTCATTCTTCCTTCCTTCATGTACTGTAGTCCACAGTGGTCTGTCTCAATCACAAACTGCTTTCCACACAAGTACCTGTCAAACCGACTAATTCCCCACATTATCGCTAGACACTCTCTCTCCTCAACTGAATATCTCGTCTCTCTCTCCAATAGTTTCCTACTCGCATATGCAATCGGGTGGTTTATTCCTTCATACTGCTGTATCAGGACACAACCTATTCCTCTTCCTGATGCATCCGTTTGAATCACGAATTCCTTCTCCAAGTTTGGTAACTTTAGTATTGGTGTCTTAGCAAGTGCTGCTTTCAGCTTACTAAAACTCTCATCTAATTCCTCGTTCCAATCAACATTATTAGCTGCTGACTTCTTTGTCAAGTCACTTAATGGTGCCATCAGTTCAGCACAATGCGGAATAAACTTTCTGTAATAGTTTATTGCTCCCAAAAAGCTTCTTATTTGTTTCTTCGTTTTCGGTTGTGGCATCTCCACAATCTTATCTATCGATTCTCCTTTAGGACTAATGTCGTCGTTGTTTAACGTATGACCCAAGAAATCTATGCGTCCATAACCTAGTGAACATTTCTTTGGTTTCAAAGTTAGGTGAGCATCTCTCACTCTTTGAAAAAATTCACGTAAAATCTTCATATGTTTAGTCCATCCTTCTGTATGAGCTAGTATGTCATCAACATAACTCTCCAGATTCTCGGTTCCATGCAAAATCTTCCTTATCAGTCTGTTATAGCTTGAAGCACTATTTACCAATCCAAATGGTAGAACGTTGAATTTATACAACCCACTTGCACAAATGAAAGTCGTATAATCTTTTGATTCTTCGCTCATTGGAATTTGCCAATATCCTTTGCAAAAATCAAACTTGCTATATATTTTGCTGCCACTCAGTTTATTGAAGATATCCTCGTTTGACATCATCGGCTCTGGATCAAAAACTGTCACTTTATTCAATTGTTTATAGTTGCAACAAAGTCTATTGCTTCCATCAGCCTTCTTGACAACAACAAGCGGTGCTGCGTATGCTGCTTCTGATCTTTCTATTATCCCATTCTCTAACATTATCTCAATTTCCTTATCAATTTCTGACTGTAGATGATACGGTGTTGGATACGCTTTCATCCTAACAGGTTCATCACTCGTAAGATGAATCTCGTGTTTCACCATGTCCGTTCTTCCTGGTTTATCTGTGAATATGTCTTGATATTCTCTCAGTAATTTCTCAAGTTCACCTCTCTGTTCATCTTCTAATTGTGGATTAATATCAACATCCTTGTAAGTCTCAGTCTGCTTACTGACATACAGATTTAATATTTCCTCCTCTTCATCCTCACCTTCTTTTCCATCATGTACAATAGCCGACACGTATGCTATTGTCTCAGAACCTGATAATTCTTCTTCATTTCTCTCGTAATATTTCTTTAGTATGTTAATATGGTAAGTCTTCAGTTTACCACCATCAACCTCAACTTTGTAATCGTAATCTCCGATTTTCCCTCTGACAACAAATGGTCCTTGCCATTTCACAAGCATCTTATTATTACAACTCGGCAGTAACAATAGGACTTTATCACCTATCTCCAGTTTTCTATATCGTGCCTTTTTATCGTAATACTTCTTGTTCTTCGCATTAGCTTTGTGAATTGCTTTCTGCGCCATGTTACACGTTTCCTCTATACGTTCTCGTAGATCTGTCATATATGTGTACACATCCTTCACCTCGTCTTCCACTTTTTCGTTTGTCCACAGTTCCTTCAATATCTGTACTGGACCTCTACAAGATCTTCCGAAGATTAATTCGAAAGGCGTGTATCCGTGGCTCTCGTGTACAGTATCTCGTAATGCAAAAAGTAGTGGTGCCAAGTATCTATCCCACTCTTTTACTTGTTCACCTATCAACTTTCTCAGTGTTGTCTTAATCGTTCCATTAAGACGTTCTACACAACCGTTTCCCATCGCGTGGTATGGACTTGTCATCGTATGCTTGATTAGTAACATTTTGTTTACTTCGGCCATTAGTTCTGACGTAAACTGGCTTCCTCTATCTGTATGAATTCTTTGTGGTACGCCCATCCGACAATAAAAGTTAAACAAGGCTTCCGCCACTTCCTCGGTACTTATACCTTTCAATGGTATCGCTTCAGGATATCTGGTGCTTAAGTCGATAATCGTTAATACATAACGATATCCTCTCATAGACATTGGCTCTATGGCTCCTATGATGTCTACACAGACATGCTTAAACGGCACATCTAGCACTGGAAGATGTCCCATCGGTGCCTTGTAGTTCACTTTCTTATCTACAGCTTTCTGGCATATATCACAACTTAATATATATCGCCGAACTTCTTGGTTTATTCCTGGCCAATAAAATTCATTCACAATTTTATCGTGAGTCTTCTTCATGCCCAGATGAGCTGACAGTAGCGAGTTATGTGCTACAGCTAGAACTTTGTTTCTCAACTGTTTCGGAACCATCAACTGCCACTTTGCTTCATCTTTTAATACTTCTTTCCATCTCCGGTACAACAATCCATCTTTCTTTACGTACAGCACTTTTTCTGTACTCTTCTCATCGCCATTCCATTCAGATGCTTTATCCCAGCAACTCTTCAATGTCTCATCTGTCTTCTGTAATTCCTTTATTTCTTTTGTGGTTATATTTAGGTCGGGCATTTCGGTGACCTTGAGTGGTTTATATTTCACCACTTTCTTCGACTCAGCTCTCGTTTCTATCGCTGCTGTTGTCTGATGTGCGTCACTGCTCATGACGTCATCACTTACAACTTTCTCTATTACGTCATCATACTCCGTGTTCATTTCATCACCCTCGAATCTTACTGTCTTCTTGGCATCTTGCCAACGTGAATTAGCATTCACAACTCTCTTGAGTATACCTTTATACTCAACTTTTTCTTGTTTTTCACTCACAATCGTCTCATCCACTTTCTCTCCTTTGTCACAATTAATCATATTTTCATCCGTGTTCTCATTCGTTACTGTATATTTTAACCCTCTCACGCGTCCAATAATAATCGGCTTTACTGGTTCGTCCATAACCATTGCCTCAACTTCACCAGTAAAATACTCGCTCTCAATGTTTATATGGGCTGTAGGAAAACACTTTAAGCTCCCATCAACTAGGATGCAGTGCGTTTCCTTCCCAGTCAAATCACTATCTCTGATCAGCGATGTCCTCACAATACATGTACTCGCTCCAGAATCATAAAGACAATTGGCGTCAACTCCATTGACTTTTGCTTGACATTCGTCTATACTTTCAATGTCAATGCAACCATCTTTCCTTTCTGTAACTACCGTACTTGCTGCCATGTGTTTCGGTACTTCTTCTTTACCTTTCCTATCCTGGCGTTCTACTGTTCTGTCAACTTCATTCGATTTCGTATTTTCATTCGTCTGTACAGCCCTGTATACCCTATTCTCGTAAATCTGTACGGCTGCAGCTGTGTGTTTAACAAACCCTTTGGCTTTATGCACACAATCAAATGCTTTATGACCTACCTTACCGCACGCAAAACAAGTTATCTTGTGTTCTGCTGCCTGCTCTCTATCTCTACTAAATCCTCTATTCACATTTCCACTGTGATTTGTCTCTTTGTTCTGTCGCGTTTCAACTCTTCCTCTGTTTACATTTCCTTGGAATTTCTCTCTCGATTTCTCTTCAAATGACTTTCCATTACCTCTGTCATTATTGAATCTTCCTTGAGGTTTCACAGAATTCTCGGCATATCTGTACCCATGAGCTTCAATGTAGGATTCTGCGCATGTCAATGTGTCCTTTAAGCTCATTTTTCCTTTCTCTTTAATGAACATCCTCAACTCATTACTACAAGTGAGGAAAAATTGATCCTTTAGCAGTAGATCCTCGATTCCTTCGTATGTCTGCTTAAATCCTGCTTGAAGCAACCATTGCTGCAAGTATCGCTGCAATCTGTAAATGAAATTTGAAGGAGTCTCTCCTTGTTCCATCTTGCTAGTCTTAAACTTGTTACGATACCCTCCTTCTGTTAACTGGAATCTTTTCAGGAGATGCTTCTTTAAACAATCGTAGTCTTGTGTTTCTTCAGCCGACAAACGCTGGTACACTTCTAATGCTTTCGACTCCAGATGTCGCGCTAGCATCAGTGACCATACATCTCTTGGTATCTCGTATGTCTTACACGTACGCTCAAATCTAAGAAGATACGCATCGAGACAGTCCTTTGCCTCGTTAAATATTGGGAATTTAATATTCTTCATTCCCTTATGACTTTGGTTTCCTTGGTGGTTGTCACCCATCGTCATATAAGAATCTCCATCATCCCTGTTTCGTCCATCTCTCGATTCTATCTCTCTCAATCTCACTTGAATCTCGAGCCTCTTATTCTCTAACTCTCTGTCTCTCGCCTATCTCACTTCATCGGCTTCTCGCGTAAGCCTTGCCTCGTTCATCTCTGCTTCGCGTATCAGTCTCGCGTCAGCCATCCTCGCCATTTCTATTTCTTTTTCTCTAACTGCTTTTGCTTCTGCAGCTGCACGTAGCTCACTTTCCTTTTTCTCTTCTCGTTCATCCGCCCTCTGTTGTCTAAATTCGCTTTGTCTGTCTCTGACGAATGCTTTCAGCTCTTCACCATCCAATGAGAGTGAACGTCCCATATCAATCCAATGTTGCCAGTCTGTGATTGACATTCTTACTTACTCACTTTTGGTCAAGTAGTAATAAATTTAACGCTCAACTATGCGCTATACAATTTCACACTCGCTTATAATAATTATTAAAATTATTAAGCGTCACACTAATGCTCCCTCTTAACGTAATACAATCTCTGGTGTATGTTACGCAATAAGGATTATCGCACCGACTCTAATGATGTATTAATTAAGCATTAATGTCAGCGTTGCGCTGATGTCCTTTAACATTCAAATAACTTTGCATTTTAATCAGTTTTGTCTCTTCAAGATAAATGTCAGTAAAGTTCAATTTAATTAACAATAATATTGTCAATTATATATCCCGACGCGAGCATCCCATTTGTAGCCTCCTATTATTAGCATATGCTCATTTTAGCAGGTATCAAACATGTACTGCATTTAAATAGCCAGTTCAAAGAGAAACCAATTCTTTTAAATGTAAAATATATTGATTATTATTAAAGAAACAATACAATTATGCAGTGTCTCCTATTTACCTATTGGCGTTGATTGATTACTAGATTTATTATGTTTTCTTAGCTTCACTTGAGTGTGAATTTGTTCTAGTTCATCGTCCGCCAAATTCTGAAAATCGTCGTAGTTCCGATCCTTGTATTTCGACAACCAAGTGTCTC
This sequence comes from Lumbricus terrestris, assembly GCA_949752735.1. Classification (NCBI taxonomy): domain Eukaryota; kingdom Metazoa; phylum Annelida; class Clitellata; order Crassiclitellata; family Lumbricidae; genus Lumbricus; species Lumbricus terrestris. The sequence continues at coordinate 51,610,320 of OX457036.1, read as the reverse complement.
GAATATGCAGTGGAATAATATATACCGAAGATATTTCGTAGTCCAGTCCGAACAACGAAATTCCAAGGAGTATATTTTGTATTCACAAATGCCAGTATTCTTACTCGAATGGATGTAATGTGTCACAATTCCAGCGTACACATCCACGTCCAGATCAACCGTGTGATCATAAATGTTTGAATCAACCGTGTGATTATCTCCAACGACTCTCTCCAATGTTCGTAGAATTCAAAATCCTCGAGCAAACTCTTCACCCACGAATGACGATAGTTCTCCAAGCTCCAGAATTTACCTCGATCGCAAAAACTGTTTCGAAAACTTAACGTCCGTTGGCCACCCTTCTTCTCAACGTCGAAGGTGCCACATACCAATCATTCTGCCGCTAATTTCACTTAAGAGTTCATTTGCCGCAACAAAATGACCCTTCGCCATTAGCTCCAACTGCAGAAATCGATCTTTCAACCGTTTCTGTCGATGACGTGTGTTTAATCAGTTAGACTGCGTTTTAATTGGCTTACGCGTCGTTACGTTGTTTTTGTTGCCATAGTCTCCAATAGCAACCAACGCCTATCAGTCTCGCTGCACTTCTTTAACGCTTCTGTAGTTTCGTTTGCTGATCGTATTACTAAATATTAATTCTTCTAACAACGCCAATTAATTAACTAATTAAATCAACGCCACTACATTGTCTGACTTAACTTCTACCTACAATTAACACTTAATACTAGACAAGTTAGATTGATAGATAATAGCGATTTAATACGCTACAATCATCATCATCAAAATCCAGGACATTAGCTATTAACAACAGCCTATATAGCATACGCTAAACAGCCAAATGCTTTCATGTTAAAAATAGACTTCTTTGCAGGACCGAAAAGTGATGATGACTGTCACTATACCACATTTAAAAATGGTGACGACTCACAATAGAAAGTTAAGTATATGTAGCCAACTGTTGCATGCAACAGTGATTAAATTTCTGCGGCCGTTCTAGCTCTGTGCAGTGGATATTATCATCCTAACAGCAACGTGTTCATGGATAAAGCTAATGACGTAACAGCAGCATTATTTTGTAGAACATCGAGATAAAAAATCATGTTGTCACAATCTTTCATTGTGACGCTGTCTGTTTGTTCTACAAGCACAATTATTGCGTCACCAATTTTATATGGAAAATATTTTAATATGAGGATACTAGCTTACAAATTTGTTCTATAGCCTATAGCAGTGGTTCCCAAAGTGGTGGTCCGCGGACCGGCACCGGTCCGCGGATGCATGATCGCCGGTCCGCGGAGAAGTGTTAAAAATAAAAAATAAACTGTAATTATTAGTTTATTTGTTTGAAATTTGAATTGTTGTCCAAAATTTATTCAAATTTCTGTCCTAATATTTAAAAATTTGAAATTAATCAACGCGCCTTATTTTAACTTGCCAGATGCATGGCGAATTCAAACAATTTAAATTTATTTTAAATTTACTAGGGGCCTACATCGACGACTGCAGTCAGTTTCGAGATTATTTATGCTGATCTATGGTGAGCAATAACCTATTCCTAGTAAACGTTGGATGCAGAATAAAAAATGTCTAACATAGTATAAAACTTTTAGTTTAAAACTTTTTTGAATGAAAAAATGAGCAAACGTAGCCTAAGCAAATAAGTCTGAAAAAAAGCAGACAATGAGCAAACGTTAGCAAAATAAATCTGGGGAAAAGCAGACGCAGATGGTTAAAAACATCAAGGTTTGTGTTTGCGCATTGAATGCATCTTTCCTTGCATCTCTACGCATCGCAAAGGCCATTATTTTTTTTTATTAAACTGTCATTTAGGCCTATTTATGGCGCACCTTAGCAAAAAGGAATCTTGCACAAACAGGCCTAGTGTTAAACAGCACAGTCTACTCATAATGAATCTTAAACAAAGGCCATGTAAATGTATAGGCTAATTGCAAATAGCCTTATATTTTAGTCCTTTTATAATTTAGGTCGCTTTTGTTTGCCATCGCCATTTATAGGCCTAAGTCAACGGTCCGCGAGTTTCGCCAAAAATTATTGCCGGTCCGCGGCCTAGCCTACTGAAGTTTGGGAACCACTGGCCTATAGGCTTCGATCATAATGTGACACTGGTTACGGGCCGATATTCCATACAAGTTTGTTGCGTCAATACCTTTGTTTTTGGGCAAGTCGCTGGTATAGGCCTACAATAATGGCCTTGTGCTGTTGACTGCGTATTATGACGCCATCTCATTGGTCTACAACACAATATTGTTACGTCGTTAGCTATTTTTAGTAACGCTGTTCCGCATTGTGACTACATCTCGTTAATTCTACAAACACTATTGTTATACGTCATCAGCTATTTTTGGTAACGCTGTATTGAAACGACATCTCATTGGTTTACAAAACTATTGTTACGTAATCATGCTATTCCGTATTGTGACTATATAATTATGCCGTTGTTCTACAAACACTATTGTTACGTCATTAGCTTTGTTTATGCACATTATGTTGATTGCTAGGATGAAACCTCTGTTAATCGACATATATAGGCCTAGCCTTGTGGTATAAACAGAAATATAATTATAAAGCGGATAATGGGCTTCCAGTGCCATGTGTAGCCCTAATGTTAATAGGCCTAGGCCTATAAAAGCCGTGTCATGACTCGGCTCAAAGATCCTCTGCAAGTGCCAGACAGAGTCCGCAGGCCGTAGCCTATATGTTGCCCACCCGCGTTATAAGCTTAGACCTACTGTACCTTAATTTCTCTCTCTTTCTCATGGCAAGTATGATTGAATTACTCTAGGTCTATTTTCGAGTTATTCGCTAGGTAGAACGTACCGCAGAGCCAATATCATATGTCGCCGGTGACACGAAACGGAGTACCCCCATGAAAGCTATCCGGGGGGGGTTAATTAATCTATCCTCCGGATGGAATTAACCGGTCTATACTATCCGGGGGGAAAACCCATTCTATTCCCTTTTTTGAAAAATGCGTTTAATTAAAATTTTATGCTCCAATCAAAATTTAAAGTGACTAATTGCTTTAAGTGTCCTAAGCAATGTACAGAGAAAGGCAACTCGAATTTAGGCCTATTTAGTGACTTTGAGTGTTCTTAAGTGTTTTAAATGTTTTATGTGCTTTAAAACAAAAGCAACACAAATTATCTAGTAGGAATAAACATACCTGTTAGTGTCATTGTTCAAAACAAAGCAGATGAAAATTAAATTGCAAAAAGAAATACACGCGGAAGTGACTTTTTCATTTGGAGGATAGGCCTATACTAGGGTGACCATACGTCCCGGTTTTCCGGGACATCTCCCGGTTTTTTGTGGTGCGTCCCGGTGTCCCGAAGACTTAGGAAAAAGGGCCAAATTGTCCCGGTTTTTTACAAGAAGGAAACTTGTATCTTGAAAACATCGGTTTTAAGTAAATCACAGAACAAAGTGTAGATTGTAGGCCTAACCCTAAAAAGGTCATTGCGAAAGAGAAATCATCATTTTATATGAAATATTATGTTACATCTGTGGCGGCAACTGTAAATCGCGCGGCTGCAACACCGAATCAGGAGGCGGGTGCCAGCCCAAATATGCCCGCGTGTCGTCTCAGGAGGGAGACGCAAGTCCGCCTTCGTTGTATTTCGAAGGTAGTGCAGCCCCTTCCGACCGACACGCCTCACCCAAGAAACACACGACGATGAAGAGAAGAAACACAGTTTATTCACGGCAGTACGACACTCATCAACTGTACATCACGACTCGCTCTACGACTGACTGACTACACTGACTGCGACTTGATGACCGACTCTCACTCTCTCGATAACTGGGTGACTGACTGTTGACTCTGACTACTCGAAGACTGAATGCATGGAGCAACAGGCTCCCTTATATATACTACAGGTCGTACACGCCGGCGACCGACTTCAAAGAGATGGCGGTGGAACATAAAGGATTCGCGACCGCGGGGGAGAGAGGCACATAAAGCGATGCCGCCAATACCCTCAATACAGTCGGCGGTGGAACATAAACGATTCGCGCTGCGGGGGGAAGGGGCACATAAAGCATACCGCGGTCGCGGCCGATAATACTAGGCCAAGCGGCGACCGACTTCAAAGAGACGCCGCCAATACACTCAATACAGTCGGCGGTGGAACATAAACGATTCGCGCTGCGGGGGGAAGGGGCACATAAAGCATACCGCGGTCGCGGCCGATAATACTAGGCCAAGCGGCGACCGACTTCAAAGAGACGCCGCCAATACACTCAATACAGTCGGCGGTGGAACATAAACGATTCGCGCTGCGGGGGAGAGAGGCACATAAAGCGATGCCGCCAATACCCTCAATACAGTCGGCGGTGGAACATAAACGATCGGCAAACCCAGGTTCGCAACATCCCCCACCCACTACGATTAATAAAATGTCCTCATTTTAGTCACCACGATGAAAACATTGGCCAACGGGCCCACCAAGAGTCTATAGCTAAGGAAGTCTCTAACAGCAATACCCTAACTCTGGCACGGTCATCATACAATTAATCTAAATATGCCCTGAGGCTACAGAAACCCGTCCTTCAAGGGACAACTGAAAAGCAATTCCTCCACGGGGACTTTTACTCGTACGACTTTTAGTCAATAGCTAATAATATTAATTAGCCAGTAGGCAACAACGATCTTAACTATGCCCGTAGGCAACAGAACAAGCGTGAACTCAAACGGGCGGAGGCGACGTTCCGCCCGTAACACATTAACATGTGCCCAATGGGCAACCAAGCTACAGAAATTTGTTCCGCAAGGAACAACACGTAACAAGGATATTTACGTCCAACGGACCTAAACCAAGTTCCTGCACACTGTCAAAAATCGGGACTCAACCTCAACGGCACAATCAGCAAATCAATCTAATTCTGGTACTCACGCGTCGCTATCAGAAGAAGGAACGGTCTCGGGACTGCGCTGCCCCGGGGGCAGGGAACTGTCGTCCGAATCCGAAGGAACGTAGTCGGGGTCGTTCGGATCGTCGTTGTCCGACTCCGAGGATACATAAATCGATTCCTCCTCCACATCTTCCGCCGGAGGGCCCATAGGATCGTAGACAAGATCGTCTACGAACCAGCGCATATCCACCTCCGGTTCCGGTGACGGGGGTGGAGTCTGCGGACGGATCATCGCCACACCGCACGGTCGGGCGGGTCGGGAACCCCCGGCATTGAAGGCGGCTTCGGCAACGTCGGCGGGGAAGGAGGGATAGGTCCGTCGGACTCTTTCAATGAACTGAGCGGGACTACCAAACAGCCCCGGACTCTCCGCCATCCGAAAAACCGCCCGAATCTCTTCTTGTGTAGGCGCGGGCGCGGAGGATTCTCCAAGGGACATTGCGACATCCTTGACGACCGAGGACGTAGAAGGTCGAATTGCGCATGCCATGGCCAATCGTACTTCCTCATGGACCGATGCGGGCACCGGAAACTCCGACGGGGGGGCCGCGTCGTCCATTGCCGGCGATCGAATCGCGTCGATCAACGCCAGTAAAACCTCAGCCTCCGGTCCGGGTTCGTCCGGTGCAGATCCTCCACCCGCCTCGTCTTCGTTTGCCGATTCCATCGGGGCGTCGACGTCTGGCGGCATCAGTTCATTCAACAACTCGTCCAGCGCCGGCCCCTCCATCAACTCATCACCCGGACCAACGGTTGTCTCTGCTTCCCTCGCCAGATCGACAGCCTGACCCATTCCCTCCATCGACGTACAAGCGGCGGAAGCGTCTTTCTCCATCCGTAAGCGGGGGGGACCGACCTCCGTAACTCGTCGCACATAGGCCGTCGTCATCCGATCCCGGCCGTGAATCTCCCTCTCGTGGCGCCGCAGACATCGCTTCCCCGAAAATACGGCCGGGCATTCTTCACAAGAGAAACCGTCCATCTCACCCGTGGTCGACGCGTGAAAGAGGCGGTCGCACTGCCTTGGATTTGTTTTATACTCTTCGGACGGATGACGTCGTCGGTTTTGCGTTAACCGACGCCCAGAATACTGCGTTCTTTTCGTCGCGCCAGCTGCGGCAGCAGTTGACGTCACGTACGTCGCGCACGGCGGGTCAGGTGTACGAGCGACATCGTCGCGCATCTCCTCCGGTGGGCAGCAGTAGCACAGTGCAAAGCCCCGCCCCAAACCCTCTGACGGCTGCTTTAGGCACTTTCCCACGGGCAATGGACCACCCGCGAATATTCTTACCCGCTCCCACGGATATACGTTGGGCGCTAGCAACAAGGGACAGGGCGTGGGGGGTCGACCACAGATAGTAACCCACTTACGAAATCTCGTCACCCTCCCCAGCCAATTGTTAGTCCGATCCGTCCGTCGTGGCACGTGTCGTTCAATATGGTGCGCGCTCTCACGGTCACCTCGTCCTCGCTTAAACCGTAACCTCTGCTGCCGATAGAATTTACGAGCGTTATTGTCCCTTCGCACCCGAACTCCGCCAAAGGCATGCTTACTAATTGCAGATTCAATCCGCCCGTCATTTAACGTCCGATCAAGTTCACTGTCGATAGCTGTCCTATGCGGCAAGGGATGGCGTCTTAAGGGCTGCCTAACGGGGCGCGTCTCGTCTGTCTCGATTCTATGCATGGCGGCAGTCGTTCTTCCTAAATCTCGGTCGGTCACTGAGAATACGTCCCGATATTCAAGAAGCAACTTGTCCAACCGCTCCCGAATCTCGGAGGGAACTTCCTCCGGCAAATCTGCCATTAACATATCTCGGGGCGAAATTTCACTAACAGGTGCGGTCCCTTGTCCCCTACCTGTACCCAATTCCACCTCCACTGGATGCAATCCTCCTAGGAATCGATCCTTCGTTAGCGTAACGGTCTCGTCGCTCAGGTTAACTACTCTAACACTAGCATCTGCGCGGTCTCCAACGACGACGCGAGCGAGATGCACCCCTGGCTGTATCTCTTGGGCTTCTGTCATCCATGCAGGCGCTATAGTAGTCAGATCCCCGTACAACGTCTTCACAGAGACTTCGCTCTGGCATTTAGGAGGCACTACAACCTCTTCAGCAATTATCACTCTACGGCACCACATAGATCCGTTCCCTTTTACGAGGGGTACCCGTCTACGTCCTAAAAACAATGCCCCGTTACCAAAACCAATTCTACACCGGTGTTCCCTCAGCCAATCCATACCTAGCATGGGCTCGGTAATCTGGTCAGATACCAAAAATACGGTGGAAATCTCAAATCCGTCTCTTATCTTAATGGGCAAACGGACCTCCCCAAGGACATTAATGCTAGTGCCATTTGCAGCCATCAGAAAACGAGAGCAAGATTGCAGTGCTAACCCTTCGACGACTGTAGACGGGATCAAGCTGACCTCGGATCCGGTGTCGATTAAACACATCTGTTGTCGTCCGTTGATGCTCCCTCGAATGTAAACGGCGTTGCTGCTGGCTCGGTCCGGCAATCTTGGGCGAGTCGTATGGTTCATCAGAGGCGGCGGCGCCTCCGTTTCTGTGGTCTCGACGTCGTTCCGGCGGTCGAAGGGGCGACGAGGCTGGCGGCAATTCCGGCTAATGTGACCTACGCGGTTGCAGTTGTAACAGGTCACACTCCGTCTCGACCGGTCCTGGTCGTTGGCGCTGCTGTTTCCGGGGCGGCCGTTGCGCCCCAGATCGTCGTCGGTTGAAGCACGGTTTCGCAGCTCCTGGAATTGGCGGTCGATCCTTCGTTCCATATCCGTCTGCCATCGTCTCTGCTCGTCGCGCTGCGTCTCTAGGAATCGGTCGAGTGTAGATTGGATCTGAGTACTCGCATCGGTCTCTTGAGTACTCCGCACGCGGTTGGAAGGCCTCCGTCTATCGTCAGAATCGTTCGTCCGTTGGTAGGCGTCCAGACGAAGCGCCGTCCTGTAGGCCTCGTCCAGGTTCTTTGGCTCCCGCTCACGTACTTTGAGTGACAGGTCTCTGTCGCTCAACGCCTCAAGGAAAGCATCCTTGGCGATGATCTCCGTGGTCTCGTTCGAAGGTACTGGATACGCCAACACGACAAGGCGACGAATGTCGTGCAGCAAGTCGCTCAGAGTCTCCTGGGAACGCTGGCGTCTGTAATAAAGCTGAGCACGAAAGCTTTCCGCCTGGCCCTCCGTTCCATACCTCTGTCGAAGGCGTTCGACAAGCTCCTCGTAGCCGACGTTCGGACGAGCACCGAAGTCCCACAAAAGCTGCGTGGCAGCTTTCTCCAGGCTGCATCGAAGATAGTCGACTCGGTCGGCGGCAGTCCATTGGTTGTGACGGGCGCAGACTTCAAACTGCACCAGGAACGACTCCAGCGATCCCGTGCCGTCAAACTTTCCCGGCTTCATTGGAGGCGGTCGAGTCCACGGCCGTCCTCCGGTAGTCTCCGGCATTCTCAGGGAAGTCTCCCGATCGTCAGACGTCTCTCGGTAGCTCACCCTCGTCGGCCTCCGCAGCTCCTCGATGAGTCGGCCTCGGTCCGTTCGCTGGTCTGCCATTGCACTCTCATCGGCCAATGGCGTGGAAACGTTCGCTCGTAGATCGGCGAAACCTCCAGCGGCGTAGGCGATTGTGACTTCCTCGTCTTCTTCCATCGTCGGTTGATCTGCGAATGTCGATCAGAAGGCGACCACACACCCCACTTGCTGGGTACCAGTGTGGCGGCAACTGTAAATCGCGCGGCTGCAACACCGAATCAGGAGGCGGGTGCCAGCCCAAATATGCCCGCGTGTCGTCTCAGGAGGGAGACGCAAGTCCGCCTTCGTTGTATTTCGAAGGTAGTGCAGCCCCTTCCGACCGACACGCCTCACCCAAGAAACACACGACGATGAAGAGAAGAAACACAGTTTATTCACGGCAGTACGACACTCATCAACTGTACATCACGACTCGCTCTACGACTGACTGACTACACTGACTGCGACTTGATGACCGACTCTCACTCTCTCGATAACTGGGTGACTGACTGTTGACTCTGACTACTCGAAGACTGAATGCATGGAGCAACAGGCTCCCTTATATATACTACAGGTCGTACACGCCGGCGACCGACTTCAAAGAGATGGCGGTGGAACATAAAGGATTCGCGACCGCGGGGGAGAGAGGCACATAAAGCGATGCCGCCAATACCCTCAATACAGTCGGCGGTGGAACATAAACGATTCGCGCTGCGGGGGGAAGGGGCACATAAAGCATACCGCGGTCGCGGCCGATAATACTAGGCCAAGCGGCGACCGACTTCAAAGAGACGCCGCCAATACACTCAATACAGTCGGCGGTGGAACATAAACGATTCGCGCTGCGGGGGGAAGGGGCACATAAAGCATACCGCGGTCGCGGCCGATAATACTAGGCCAAGCGGCGACCGACTTCAAAGAGACGCCGCCAATACACTCAATACAGTCGGCGGTGGAACATAAACGATTCGCGCTGCGGGGGAGAGAGGCACATAAAGCGATGCCGCCAATACCCTCAATACAGTCGGCGGTGGAACATAAACGATCGGCAAACCCAGGTTCGCAACACATCTTTAGTAGACTAGTGACTTTAGTTAATAGATTTAAAGAATTATCAAAGTGTAACGAAAGTTTATGTAATAATACGGCGCCGCCTTTGAAATAGGCCTAATTATAATTATTGGAGGCTCCGATCGAGGGACCTATCGTCTTCGGCAGGTCGCGCCAGGGTCGCAAACTCGCAATGGGAGTTCGACAGCTCATCACAGCACATAGGCTATAGCCTATCCTACAACAATTTCTTTCGACAATTACTTAAAATGCTGTCATTGTAATGTAGAATTTTTTTAAAATTCGGATCATAGGGGCACATTCTTCCAAAAAACTCATTTCCCTGCTCGCAGCTGCACGCATCGGCGATCGTTCGCCGGACGCTTCTGTGCGCCCCAGAAACCTTAAATCTTCCTCTTGACTAGATTGACTAGATTACTGTGCACCCATTGAAAGAGTGTTCTGAGTTGTTCTCAATTATACAAGAGCAGACTATACTGCACTAAGTGCACAGACGACTAAAGCAGGTTGCAGATTTCTACGCGGAAGTCTGTGCTCAGCATTAAATTTAACTGAGCCTATTATAGGGCTAGGCCTTCGATCGTAAGCCTATAGCCATGCAGTTAAGAAATTAGGCCTACAATTGATATTTTCCAAAAGTGTCCCGGTTTTTGATGGCCAGAAAATGGTCACCCTAGCCCAGCGTTTCCCAAAGTGGGTTCCGCGGAACCCAGGGGTTCCGCGGAGCGATCACAAGGGTTCCGCGAGAAGTTGAGAAAAAAATTTGGGGGAGAAAATTTACTGCAATACAGCAGCTTTTGAAAATGCACTGGAACTTTTAAAGTGGCGTCAGTCGTCTTTTGTGTTTTGTCCTCACATGACCTTTTATTGATTATTGGCAATCAAATTACTATGTAGGCTATAGTTATTATAAGCTTAGACATCATTGCTGAGCGTAACGTACGTAGGCCTATACGTTAAAGCCGTAGGCCTTAGTCTGAACATAGACGCAGTCATCTTTGTTATCGTTATCTCGACGAAACTAGCGTGAGCACCGTTAAACCCAACAGCTTAAAAAGTATTGTAAATCAGATCTTGCAGCAGTAGTAACAAATAGGCCTAATAATTTTTTATCTGTTTGTGTAAAAATTTGCCAAAATTGAGTAACTTCTAGTCTTCTACGTAAGCAAATGAGACCTATGGTTCTAATCTCTTTTTTTAAATTTAGAAACGTGGAACGCTTTCCAAACTCACATGATTTTTAATTGACGATGTTCTTGAGGAAACCATCAGAAATTGCATATCATATTCACGGCATGAAAGCGAACTTGATTAAATACTTTCTTTTCATGAACTGCGATACTAGAATACGAAACCACTCAATGAAGGTGAAAAGCAGTAAATTCTACTAATGGAGACTACGAACTTCTAATTGACCTATCACGAAGGAAGCAGAATTCCAATGAACCTTCACATTTTAACCTCATGCATGTAGTGCATAGGCCTACTCTCAGCTGGATCCACAAATCGTGGTTTTTGAAAACAATGCAATTTAATTTTTCATCATATTGTAAGAAAAGAAAACGTACTATAATTTAGTGTATTTAGGGCCTATACGTATGTTAGCTTAGACTGTAATATTATTATTAGCAGCCCGGGCTTGCTTCCCGTGCGTTCTGCATGATTCAATGCGTTTAGTTGAGATTGGGGTTCCGCCAGAAAATATTAGGACGCGAAGGGTTCCGTGGCCCAAAAAGTTTGGGAAACGCTGCCCTAGCCTATACTATTAATACGGGGGATACTCTATTTCTTGACACCGGCGTTCTAATGGCCACAATCCCACAATGTCTACCTCATACATTATGCTAAAAAGTAAACATATAGCCTATCTAGGTCTAAAAGCCTGGCATTTTATTTTCATTGGACCGACTAGGCCTATAGGTTGAAATTTCACAAAGTGGAAATCCACATAGTAGTGTACTTGAATCCCTGAATAATGGTAATTGCCAGCACAACTTTGGAATTATAGCTGCTACTAATTCTAATCGATTAGCAATTCAACTATAGGACTCGGCCATTTACAGAGCACTGAACCGTTGGCTATGCATGCATTGGGCTACAGGCAATATGTCCACCAATCACAGATGTCACCACTCTTCACTTTCAGTTTGACTGTCGTATGAATCTCCAAAGACAATTTTTTCTTTGCAAACATAGGCTTAATTAATTATTCTCAATCAATCTTCGTAAATGTAATTAATTGAATGCTGTTCTTATGTAAACAATATGGGAAATTTTCCAGAAGTACCCGGCCATTGCCATGGGCGGAGACCTAGGGGGGGGGACAGGGGACGGTCCCCCCAATGGAGGTGTTGGGGGACAGCACATGCATTTGTCTCTACCCCCCCCCCCAATCGTTGAGCATGACGACTAAAAAAAGTCGTCAGAAATTTTTGCCGGTAATAGATGGACATTTTTCAGCGACACTCAGAGCCGTTCGTCCGTCAAAAATCTCGCGTCTTTCCGCCCCCCCCCCCCCCCCCAGTCTCCGCCCAGGTCTCCGCCCATGCCCATTGCCCATGGCAATAAAGTCAAAACCTAAGGCCACGACCATAATTATGTAGGGCCTATGGATTTCCAGTCCAGTGTGTTTCTGGAGAGAAACAGACCATCGCAGTAGCATCGATCATCTAGGCCTAGGCATATACAGGGTGCAGCAGAAAAAATACCCACTACGAAAATCGCGATTTCTCAAAAACCGCTGAATATTTTGTTATAAAACTTCGCCTATCTATTTGACACATATCTATCTACAACTTTGGATTTGGCACATCAGTTGATTGAAATAATGCCAATGGGCATCTTACCTACCATGGGCGTTTTGCCCCACCCTTCCCTACCCGTAGATCGGCGCAGAATACAACGCATAGACTAATAAGCCCATTAGCAAAATAGGCCTAGTCTGCGCCTGCCCGTGGCCTACTTTATCTTCTCATCATCCTATACATGTGCATTTATGGCTTAACACCCACTGTGACCCATGGATCGAACTGTTCGAGCTGCTTATAGACAAAGATAGGCTAACTAAGAACAGACGAAGGCCGTCTTGCAGACAAACAAACACCCACGCAGTCGTCATAAAGTTCCAAAGGCGAAGCCGCGAAGGAAATCCTTAATTGCATTTGCACCACAGTAGTTACAGATAATTATACTGTCATTGCACTCCAAAAGACAACGAAATGGGAAGTTTCAATTCGCAACGATATACCTAGGCTGGTTATTTAACTTAGGCCTAAGTCCAAAGTGCAAAAATTCCTCTCTAACTTGACACATTGGCCCTGTAACACAATCATGTTCACATCCTATGAGCAAAAGGGATTTGATAGGCCAACGTGCTGCAGGCGTCTTATTACGTCGGGGTCTCCCTTTAGTCTGTGACATTTTCCAGTCAAATCGAAATCAGAACACTTGTTATTCGTCTGACTTCTGAATACACTTCGAATCCAGTGGAATTCTGGAAATTGAACCCAACATTTACATATTATTGCGGATAAACATACTAAACTAAAACAACTGTCTTAATATCTACGCTGAAAATATTATTTTGATATTTGAATTTATTCTAAGCACTGCAAGTTAAAAACAAATGTTAGCAAATAAACTCAAATTTTGCAAGCCGATAACAGGTATCCAAAATGTCTGACGGTCGCGACACAGACCGCCATTTTGTTGTTTTGCCGTAATCGTAAACGACTATGTCTGATATGAATTTGTTCAGTTTGTTATGCATCGATGCGTGTTTTGATTAACTGTTGTATGGTAGAAATTCTTTACAAGTAAATCGAAATGATACGAAGACCGATGCAAAGCATTCATCTGCGGTGGGTAGTTATTGTATTATGATGACCAGTGAGCGGGAAGCTGTTATTGGCTCCTGTTCTTTCGAGGCGGGATATTATACCATAATATATTGGGCCTAGATTGCGCACTTCGAAATAAGACCGGAGCAATGTTTAATTGTGACAGACGCTTGTAAAAGATTGTTAAGTTATGCATATTTAGGTTAAACCGTAGTTTAGGTTGTTAAATTGTTGTAGCATTTTCCGAGGTTGTTAAATTTATAATTATACAAATAATGGCCACTTTCGGAAATAGGAAACTTTTATTAAGCACTTAATACACTCACCATGGATAATTCGGTAGATGTAACTGACGGCTCGGTAGCATGCAAACAGTATGGCCGTCACAGAGTTCCAGAGTAGAGCCAAATTATTCCGCTTAATAGTCAATGGTCAAAAGACTGAAAGTGTATATTCTCATAAATATTATTAAGCTTAAATAGCTAGAGAATGCAACACAATCGATTGACCTTAAACACCTACGGTCCACTGTTTATCGATTCAATCGCAAATTGGAAGCATACCGTTTGACTGCACTGATTCTTCTGCCTATGGAGAGGCACTGGATTATATCTGCCTATGGACAATGCCGGTGTCGTGTGACAGGTCACCCCTAAAAGTCACCCAGACTCTGTTTCAACACAGATCCTCGCCCTCCCCCAAATGTTTCAGAATAAATTCGATGTGGTAATAATACTGCAAAATAAAGACGCTCTTTCATCCTATATTACGTGGGAGGACACAATCCTCATTAATTAATGAGGATCATGTCTTACTTACAGCATACTCCATAGGCCTAACAATTTTTAATATTATTTATCAATGAAAACTCGCGCCTCAGAAAAAGCCTGTGCGTATACTCGGGTAAAAACGCTAATTAGGTCTATTTATAACCAATCAGGCTAAACTGTTAACTGTACGTTTCCATGGTCTTCGAGGGAGGCCCGGTAGCGTATCGTAGCATATTCTTTAGCTTCTTTAAGCTTATTAACATGCTGGCATGGAAAGTGAGAGGTAGCCTACCGAGATCGCACACCGTAGGGCGGATGTGCTTTGTAGGCTGCTATTAGCGCCGTATATTGCAGGCTGTCTGTTCTGTTAGTAGTTAAGATTTACGTCTTCTGTAATTTGCGTTCTTGTGAATTGTTTCAACTGCATATTAACTGTACTGTATTCTTTAGCTTATTTAAGCTTATTAATATTTATGAGAATATACATTTTCATAACAGGGCTATTTTAAAGAAATTTTTATGCACAACTCTTGCAAAACTCTTTCTTTCCTTTCCCATCTTCCATGGTAAATTGCTTCCATTTGGAGGACAATGACCTTTTTGCTAGTTTTAAGAAACTTGTGCAGAAGTGCTTCTACAACTGCACAAATCCATTTAGAACTGCACATTTTGTGTGCAACTGCACGTTAAAAATCTGTTTTATAATCTTTTGACCATTGTCTATTAAGCGGAATAATTGGGCTATCGATCGCCGTAGGTCTGAACACTCTACTCTGCCTCTATCTGTGATGGCCATACTGTTTACGTGCTACCGACTCGTCAGTAACATCTACCGATAATTCTATTTCAGCCTTAAAATACCTTTATCCAGCTTCCATTTTTCATGCTTTTTTATCAATCCAGCTTCCATTTCAGCTTTGTAAATGCCTTTATCCAGCTTCCATTTTTCATGCTTTTTTATCAATCCAGCTTCCATTTCAGCTATATAAACGCCTTTATCCAGCTTCCATTTCTCAAGCGTTTTTTCGTCAATCCAGCTTCCATTTCAGGTATAAAATGGCTTTTCTCAGTTTCCATTTCTCAGGCGTTTTTCGTCAATCCAGCTTCTATTTCTATACAGGTCTCAAGCCCCGGTCCACCAAGCAGAATTTGATTGTTCAACAGCTTGCAGGAACAGGTGTCGCACATGTACTGAAAATATGGGACACGTGTCCTTGCAAAAAGGTCCGAATGATGAATGGTCGTCTGGAGTGGTGTCTTTGTGGCCCAGTAAAATTCATTTTTTGCGTTTTTTTAATTTAGCAACTTAAGCTACGCGATTTAGAGAATAAAAATAATTTAACAACCTAAACTACGGTTTAACCCATGTTTATTTTGGTTGGTGTGTGTGGGCTTTAAGCTGTTTGAAATTTGAGATAACTGTAACATGCCTTTTGAAATCCCAAAGGTTATAGGATTCAAACTGTGCATGCTATTTGTGCTTATCATGTTATAAAGTGATCTCGAACTGGAATACCTTTTCGTCGAATACCCTTTTGAGTGCTTCCTGGCTTTAGAAGTGATATGATGTTGATGCCATAAATAATGATAAGTTTAATTAAAACAGACATTCATCAACAAATGATATGAAGGGTGTATGGAGAGCTATGCAGCGTGCAAAGCATCAAATTGATCTGCGGAGGTAACATAGGAAAATTCTCAAGTGCCATAAAGCTGATTAAAATATTTCAGGATACAAATAGAAACTGTTGTATGACAAGAATGAATCCTATCAATTCTACGTATACATGGTTTTGCATCTAAGTAAATTGCACTGGGATTTTAAAGGGACGTAAACAACTTGCAGGAGGTCATTACAACAGCCCTGCAAAATGCTTTCCTTAGAGATTTGGTTTTCTTCTGAAACTTTTGTCAGTAATAGCATAGTAATGGCTGCTGATGAGTTGGTTGATGGTTGATCATCTTCTCTGATTGCTTCTGTGCATATGACTCGAGTCTAGGTTTCATTAACAGCTGAATTGGTAGCCAGCTGATTTGTCCAGTTACAGTACCGTACTATTTTCATATACACATGTTTACTCAAGACCTTTAGCCAAAGTTTACAGTAAGCACTGTTTGGAAGGCCTGCCACTGAAAAGCAGTCTATTCAGATTATTTGCAAAGCATGCAATGCCAATAAACCTTATTATGAGGTGCAGAAATCTGTGACTGCGCTGTATTGGATTGCCTGTAGACCACGAACAAGGATTATGGTTGTTTATTGCAGACTTTTGCCGACCCATCAAAATGTCATTGAACCTTTTTCCTATTGAACCCTAGTTAAGCATCTGTGGAACAATTATTCTTTGTTTATCCTCTTGACCTACCTCTTAAAATTATGCCCGGAAAATTATTTTTGAGGGAAAACTTGCGAAATTATATGTACGAATTGTAATCTCAAGATTTCTACAGCGTCCACAAAAGCAAAGTTTATTCAAAGGCGCTTAATCAGAAAATAATCGATAGGCAGAAGGTGAAATATGAGTTGTTTAATGTTCCAGGTTTTCTTAATATCGAAGGATGGAGGAGGTTCCTTGCAGCAAAGGCGAACCAAGTGCAACTTCCAGAGCTGCTGATGAAGAAGTTTCTTGTCCTGAAACAGTGCTTGTAACAGACGTTC
Organism: Lumbricus terrestris; assembly: GCA_949752735.1. Taxonomy (NCBI): domain Eukaryota; kingdom Metazoa; phylum Annelida; class Clitellata; order Crassiclitellata; family Lumbricidae; genus Lumbricus; species Lumbricus terrestris. The sequence continues at coordinate 51,593,523 of OX457036.1, read as the reverse complement.
ACCATGTCCTGAGCTCGGGGATTTTGACTGCAGTGACAGAGGCTTCACTTGTGATGGATTGCTCTGACACACAGAAACATTGTTCAAATTTTCCTAACAAGTCTATCGAAGAAGATGGGCCTTGTGAAACACCAGTTGATGAAAGCATTACTTTGCCTAAGCATTCGGAAGAGAATATGTTAATTGGTGAGAATGCCGAAGAGGGGACTCTGGACAAGAGTGTCCCAACTGATCATAGCACATCCGGGAGCGTGCACTCTACACATGACAAATGTGGGATTACTTTGCCTGTTGAAGACTCCGTGAATTACCAAGAAGAGTTGACTGAAAAAACAAAAGTTATTCAAATGCATCGGATGGATGAAACAGACAGAATGAATCCAGGTTCAGTTGAAAATGAAGCTTTTGTAGGAATTCTTGTGGTCGGTGCCTCTTCAGATTCTGTACGAAATGGACCACCAAGTTCAGCAAGTGATAATGAAACCCTTTCTGTTACAGATGGTTCTGTAGCAAAGAGTTCTGTCCCAGAAGCCTTTGAAGCAAACAATGTGTTCCAGAAATGTCTGTCTCCTGAAGATTCTCCCGGTAATGCTGGATCTGCGCAAAAGCTATCTGAAATTGCGGGTAGTTCTGCTCCATTTCCAACTGAGAATCCTTCTCACTTGACCAATTTACTTGACAGTTGTTGTGAAGCTCCGAATGACAATCTGTCGAGTTCTTCAGGAAATTTACATAAAACTCTTTCAGCCTCTTTGGAATTACCAACTGATGATGCTTCCTCTTCACTTCTTCTTTCAAAGCAAAATCAGCCTACTGCTGTTGATGATGAAAGTGTAGACGTTGTAACTTCTAATGCTTCAACTGCATATGAAGACAATTCTCATAGGATTTCCGACATAAATCCTATAACTTATGTCAAGACTTCTACCACACGTTCTTCTACTTGTCGAGATTTACAAGATATAGATGCATCTGATCGTGTCCATATTGAACTTACTTCAGCAGACAACAATGACAACAATCTTCCAGAAGATAATTGTACGATTGAAGTCAATTCAGCTCAGCTTTCACGAGTAAGCTCATCTCCAGCTTCAGATGACCTTCACCCTTCTGAAGCTGATAGTGTCAAGACGTCGAATGAATTACCACCCAGCAGTTTCATTCAGTTTGGACTTGACAATACAGAAGACTCTCCTCGGACATTGTTAGGAAGTTCTGTTGGTGCGGAAGTACAGTTACATATGCAGGTGAATATGCTATTTTTTAATGTTTACATTAGGAAATGGTTGAGTGTGGTATCTTCATTCTTAAAGACTGCCGAGTGCAACAACCTTTAGATGCACAATAGTGTCAATCCAGTAGCTTCAAAGCTTTCTTTCCTTTATTGTTATTGAATATTTGTATGGTGCTGCTCAGAGAACAAAGCATACATATATATCAAAGATGCTCACAGGTACATTAGGCCAAAAAAAAATAATGTTGTGTTTCCGGTAACCCGACCGACCCTCTTTTATTGCCGCGACTCAAATAATTTTGTAAAATATTTTTATTTAAAAAAAATTGTATTAAAAAAAAAATTTTTATTAACAAAAAAATATTTTATTAAAAAAAAAAAATTTTTTTTGGACATATTACGGTGACATTGCCTTCCGTATAGAGTTGGATCTTAGGCCAAAAAACTAATGTTGTGTTTCCAGTAACCCGACCGACTCACTTTTATTGCCGCAACTCGGAAAATTTTGTGGAATTTTTTAAATTTACACTGACACTGCCTCACGTATATGAGATGTACAATTGGAACATCATAATTATAGCCTTCACTAAGCCAGGCGACGATCGTAAGCAGTCGTCTTTCAATGTATATAATGGTCTGTTAATTAGAGCAATCAATAATTTCCCACGGTCAGTTTGACAAAGCATGCGGTTGTGGAGTGGATGGGGGGAAGAGTAATAGATCTGAAAGGAGGGTTTCTCACCTAGCTCGTTGCAGGCATTGAGTACAGGGCCATCTAGCCTGTAGCACATGATGGCTATACACAGCCTGCTGCAAGTTTATAGTTTAACTTGCTGTTTTTCCGTCCTAAGAAAGTCCATTTTTGCTCACTTTATTCCTAAGCTGACTAGGCTCTCTTGTGATCACTGTGCCCTCCTTTGCTCTCTGCCTCTTTCTGCTCTCTTTTGTTCACTGTGCTCTTGTGTTTACTGTGCCTTTTTGTGCTCAGAGTGCTCTCTTCTACTAACTGCTCTCTTCCGCTCACTGAGCAGTTCCCTTTTATTTCGAGCACTCTTTGGTGAAGAATGTAACATTCATTCATTCAAGTATTTATATAGCACCTTTTCAAGTTAACTACTCAGAAGGGCTCCCGACTCCAGCATGGCCAAAAAGAACATTTTTCAAGTGAATATAATGTTTCATTTTATTTTATTGATCTCTCAATTTCTATAGCGCCTCTTCAAGCTATATACTCAGAAGCGCTCCCGACTACAGCGTGGACACTGCATTAGAGTTTCACTCCTGACTAACTACTTCCTGGCTGCCAGTCTTGAGAAACCTCTAGCCTTATCATTCTCACTTGAGCCACCTCTAACGGTGACTAGGGAAAATAAATCTAGCAACCTCTAGATGTAACTAGTCACTGGCTCGGCCAATCTGGAACGACCCCTAGCAGTGATGTTCTGTTCGCACTCATCTTCCCCTTCCCTTCCCACTTTATCTTACCAGAAAAGATGTCAAAATGAAATTAATAGAATTGTTTTCTAGGGCAGTTTTAGGTGCAGACAGTCGGGAAATAGGCAGTTTATACTTGCTTAGAACACGTACTTTGTTGCAGCGTGTACCTCTATGCAAAAAAGAGTAGTTGGGTATAATTTTTCGGACAGTCACTGTATAAAAATATTTTACCAAAATAAAAATATTTTCCGACCTACCTACCCAATTTTTTAGAGCTCTGTTACCGGAAACACAACATTATTTTTTTTGGCCTTTGCCAATATATAATATTGAAGACAATTATTATTCACATTGATCAGTTAAAGTAGTGTCGGTGATCTTTAGGTGATTGCTGACTTGATAATGGAATTTCCTGATTTATGTGATGCTCTTCAATTTTGATCTTAAGAAGGTTTTAACATTTTAACGATGGGCTGCATTGGTTTCCCATCTGATTTCAGTGCACCGTTGTCATTTAAGTAATGAGGTTGAACTCAGTGTAGAGCTGGAATGATATCATTCATGATTTCGAGTCATTTGTGGTAATGCTATAAGGATTTGATGTGAGTGTTTGTTTTGTGCCAGAAATGTTTTGCGCCATGAAGGTGAGAAAGCAGAATAGCATAAAAGAGGTGCCACATTAACTGGTGGTCAAACCACATTACTAGAATAGAATATCTGAATATCAAATGAAGCCATGCAGACAGGGTTGCATCTGTGACATTTTGGATTGAAGTCAGTAATTAGGAGCTGAGCAAACAATTTGTTCTAGAGAGCATAATGACCATTGCTGAAGGGACACAGTGTTTCCAAATCTTTTCAACTACATTGTAAAATGCTGGGAGGTTTCACTCATTTTTTGGTTCCAGGTTCCAGCAATATTTCTCTTGAAATTTCACCATTCTATAAGGTGGAAGAAAAACCATTAACTCCCAGTTATTGATGAAATGATCCACTGTTCCAAAGGTGGATTGCTTGAACATCAATTAGTGATAATGGTTCACCATTCAATCGTGTTGTTGATGGTTCAAAGTTCAGCGTTCATAACGCAAAATGGTTCACCAGTTTGTTGAATAACTTTGGCAAAGATCATGAAAGTAAAAGTAAAGTAAAGATTGTAAATTTTGCTTCAATGTTGACATAATCACATAGTTTTAAGTTAATTCATTATTGCGATAAAGTGCTTAAGCTGCAGTTTAGGACTTCAGTGACCAGTTACTAAATCTCCAGTTCTCCACGTATACTTCCATGCTTCTGTGTTCACAACTAATTTTGTGCTTAAACTTTAACTCAGTCTTTAACCCTTTGAACCCGGAGCTCCTGTAACGCTATGGATAACGGCCCGGAAAACTGGCCAGCCGGGTGCAAAGGAGGGTTAACTTTTATGATTTTGCAGTTTTAGATCTGTAGATGAAATTTTACTAAGTTTATGAGATAGTGCAGTTTTATATATCTAGAATTGTTGAGTAACGCCCAAAAATGTGACTGTGAGCAAAATGGTGACTAAAATTATGCATTGTCCAAAGTGTAATATTATGTTATCAGTATTATTTTTAAGCAATTTTGAGATAAACAAAGTCATAAATAATTAAATGTGAGCATAGGGACTTTGTACATCTCAGTAATGCATCTTACAAATTAAAAATTTTACTTGACATCTGTTAGCAAAGTTTCTCAGAATGAGAACTATGGAAAGTTTTGGAATGGGTTCATTTGTTTTTTGCCTTAATTTTATTAGCCTTAACTGTTATTTATGCCAACACTTTCATGACATGAATGGTTATAGTATACATTAGCCACATGATAGCAGTTGTGCATGTTGCATGGACGCCTATAAGTTTATCTAAGTTGTATTGTGAAGCATGTTGCCTCACTGTCCAATATTTTGAACTATGAAGGAATTATAAGCTGAATAGGACACCAACTGACTGCTCCACAATTTCCGTTGACCTGAATCGACTTCGGGTGACCTTTGCCATTTTAGACAAATCATAATTGTTCCTATATATATTATAAGTTCAAAGGTAATAATTGCATTTATGAATAGTTGTATTGTATGGAGTAAGATCTACCTAAATTGTCGGAAGGACTTTTATTTGTTAGTTTTTCATGAAGGATTCATTGGCCAGGCTTTACTGTGCCACTGGGTTTAGATGCATTTAGTGACCCAGACCATGCCCAGACACTGTGCCCTCCTTCACATCTGGGTCTTTTCAACTTGGTCAGACAAATTAAGACATCTACCCTATAATGGACAGGAGGTCAAATGTCAGATGCACTCAGCAACCCTGAATGGGCAGTTTTCTTTACGTTGTGGAGCTTAGGTGTGGTGAGCTAGTTATTTACTGCTGCAGTCAGTGGCAATGCACGAGGTCTTATATTAGAGTTCATTTTCATTGTCCTGTGTGAGGTCATGTGTATATGACCTGTGGCAGATGTTTTTACCACAGATGAACAGAATATTTTGTATCTTTAGTGAAGCAAATTTCTTAGCAATTTTAGTTTCAATGCTTTGAATTTAGGTCTGTGTTGTCTCATATAAGTTGACAGGATGTTTGGAGTTTGTCTCTTCTCTTATGTCACTATTAAGGTTCCGTTTCTTGTTTAATCTTATATATGCGGTTAGAACATGGACAGTTATGCGGTAAGATTTTTCTGATTATAGAGGTTCAGCATACATCTTATGACAAGTTTAATAAGTGTACAGGTTACAGAGCAGTGTGTACAATGTTCAAATGTTCATGACCTGTGGCAGATGCTTTAGCCTCAGATGAACAGAACAATTAGCTTTAATGGAAATAATTTCTTGTACGTACATATAGAGCTCTGGTTGTGCAGTTGTATAATTGCAGAGTCCCAGCTCTGGCAAAGAGTATGAATGTCTTTGCGAATTGATTTCAGAATTCTTGATGACTATGCAAGACTTCAGAAATTGGGACTAGAAATTAATTGTGGTTCCTGCATGTCAAAGTGGCAAAATTTCTCAAAATCTGCTGAGCCCATAGACCATTGTGAATTCTGCCCAGTTGGTGTAAACTTCTGTAGTCCACCCACATGTGTCTGACTTTAGAGAAGTCCTTGCAAGTCTGCTTGTGTGCTGACTTGGTTTGGCCATTATGTCTGTGTAGTGTGTAGTTGATTGATTATATTCAGGTTATGTGGGCATTTTGTTCTTGTATTGATATGTATCATGTATAACATGTGTCCTACAGTGTCTTGGTCTTCATGCATATACAAACACAGGTATATGTACACACTTGATAATTGAATGCATAATTATTGTGATATCCTTGTAGGTATATACTGCTATACACAGCTCATATGCACTTGCCATAGATCTGTAAGCCTTTATATAGAGGGAAGTTGGTGTATAGTCTAATGAAAGATTGCTACTGGCTAGGGTCTTGGCATCAAGCAGTGGTCCATTCTATCAAGCTTTTCTTTTTTATGACTGCCTCTCTAATTTGTTCTCAGAACAATAGAGTCCCAGAGGGAATGGGTCCCTAGATCACCTGGTATCAGCAACAGGGCTCAGGCACCAGTGATTAAGCTACCATAGACACTTGTGCCCAGGCGCTTACTCTGCTAAAGGCAGATAGACCTAAAGTGTGCCAAGTACATAATATTCTTGGGGGGTGAGAGAGGGCAGTGCAAGGAAGAGTCTCTGGTTGCAGCCTGGACATGTGCTGCTCTTCCTCCTCCCTCACTGCACTCTCCCTCCAGGTCTCCCTCTTCTTTACAGTCCACCTGTTTAGTACACCAGTTTTCATATGGCATGACTTCATTTACAGCTAATGCTCTCTTAGATGAGGACTATGTTTAGTTGAGGGTGAATGGCAACTGAGTGGCTCTTCAGTAGTGCACTGCATGCTTTAGATAAGACTAAGTGATTTCTAAAGGACATTCAGACTCGCAACAGTTGCTTGTCATTGGGAGAAGAGAATGTATTAGTTCAGGACTTTTTGAAGCTTTTATTGAAAATGTGATGCTCCGCATTAGGTTTATGGATTCTGCAACAATGTAATTTGTAAGTATCTGATTTCTTTTGTTAAAAAAATTATCATTGACAGTTTTGTATCAGATGATGCAACTGATATAGATATCTTTAAGTGAATTGAACTGTTTTTAATCAGATAAGGATATTTTCTGATAGACAGGTTTTGTATATTGACTATGTGCATTATATATATATATAACATATATATAAATTAAATATATGATACATGCATATACCAGTATATATATGTGTAGTATGTATATATGAATATATATATATATATATATGTATATACAAACTCAATTATATATGCAGACTTAATGTTGTTTTAAATTTGCGTGATGTTGATAATATTGCTATATTGAAGGTGTGGTGGCAAACTTACTTCCCTGCTTATTTTCTTGGACCTTTCCTTACACAAGTGCTAAGTACTTGTGCCTGTAATAGTGAACTGATTAAAATAGTTACATATATGTTTTCGTTTTATGTGCTTTTTAGTTACTTATTTTCTGACTTGCGTGCAAATTTATTTATTTATTTACTTATCTTTAGCTGCAGTTGTGGTAAGCTGGGGTGAAAACTGAGGTGAGGTGTTGGGCACTGAATTAGTTTTGCTTCTTCAACAGTCATCAGAAAATTTGTCTGTGAAATATATATCTATAGACTCGTTTTACGAAAAATGTTGATTATATTGGTTTTGTGTCCATTTGATTGCAAGTGTTGCTGAACATAAATCTAAACAATGCGCACCATTAATACGTTTGCAACCTTATGCTGGCTGGCTTGTCAGTTCAAATACATTAATTGGAGAAAACACAAACTGTTCTGGTGCAGCCAATTTTGAATTTGATATGTGAATCAATTGGTTAATTAATGTTATGTGTGGAGTTGGGTTCAACTTTGCTATGTATGAGAAAGCAGAATTTACTGTACGACATTGAGAGAACTTTCAAACTTCTGAAGATTGTGGTGGCTTATGAGGGTATTTTTAATCGGTGATGATACTTCTTCTCTTTAATATTCATCATCTGCCATTTTATATGAATATCCATGCCCTAATAGTTACATAGTAATGTAAATAGAGTTATTTGATCATTGCATTGATGGTGATTGCATGTTATTGCTTATTAACTTAGCTGGGTCACTGGTGTCTCTGCATATTTGGACTTGTAGTATAGCATTTCTTTAAATTTAACTTGCACCTTATATGGAATCTTGATTAGAGGTTAAATAAGTAATGATGTGTCATTCAAAGCCTTAATGAACTGTTTTGAAATTATCCACTGCATTTTAAAAGCCTTGCAAGCTAGTATATGGATACATGTTAAAATTTTGTGCTGTATGTTGCAAGTGTAGATCTTGTGCTGGGATTGAACATTAGATATCGTCACTGGAGTTTATTGCTGGAAAATTAAGTTTTTCCGGATGTATCTGTACATTTCTATGGCGTGTTACGGCGCCATAGAAATTGTCGTCATTATTATTATTATTATTATTATTATTATTATTATTATTATTATGTACTTTAATACTGGAAAATGTTGACATACTTGCAGAGGGATCCAAAGTGTGTGAATTCAATGTTTATTGTCCCCAAGAAAATTTTACATTCGCATGTTGGGTGTTTTCTGGTGAATATGTTTTCAGTAACCATGCAAAGGGAAAGAAGGTTCTAGGATCAATTTCTTTCAGAGTAATTAATCCAGCAACCATTTGTGATGATAGAATTGTGAGATTGTATATATGCCAGCAGTTAAGTGTAACCTAGAAAGAATTGGTTTGAGAGTAGTAAGTTCTTGTAAGCTGAAGAGGTTAAATGTTCTGGCCTGGTCATGGAGTTCAGTGGATGGACTGCAGGGCTGTTTATGATGGGAGCTGTAAACCAATTAGAAGGCCTTTTGGGAGGAGGTATTTATGACTGGTGCTATATAGTTTCCAATTAGCTCCTGAATGTCCTATGATCTTTAATGGGAGTAGTTGAATATAGCCCAGTGTGTTTGAGGACTGCTTTTGGAGTGCTTTGTAAAGAGATCTACAACTACAGGTTTTAATTTTTCTGATTTGTGTTTATGTATCGTACATGTACGATTTATGTATCATACACTTGTTCCGACTTTAAGTTTTGCTTGATTATGGGTGTAATTGCCTCTTAGTAGCCCCTTAAAGAGGCACTATATAAATGCATATAATGAATGAATGAATAATTGTTCAAAGTCTTTGTGGACATTGTAATTTTGTGTGAAATTTTTTATTTAAGCCATTATTCTTGAACGTTGTTCAGGTTTACATAATGTTCAGAAAATATTATTTTTTGCTTTTAGATTTCAATCAAAGTGAATAACAATTCTGTGGAAAGTGAAGACAAATCAGCAGATGCTGCAAATGGTCAGAGCATGGGGAATTTATCCAGCTCTGAGATTGGTAATTCTATCGATGAGCGATCTGTCGCTACGCTGCTGTTGAACCGAGAGCTGCCCGATTTGGCGTATGATCTGACTCAGGCACTTGTTAAAACTAGTCAGTCTCATCGCAATGGCAGTGATGAGAGGCGGTCTCATGGTGTAATCAATGGCACCGACAGTGTGCAAGAACTGGGCCAAGCTGATGATTTGGCAGCCATCTTGCCAGATGTAACAATTGGGAACCGAAAGGTTGTAGACTGTACAACTTTTTCTGATGGCCAGATTCTTGACCAACTAAAAGGACAGGGTGAAAAAGATGCGAGCAGTGAAAAGCAATCTTATAGTAGCAACAGGAACAGTAATTCAGCTGTCTCATGTTTGCCTGTAAAATCTACTGAACAGGATCAGGAATTATGTTGCACTGATGACAAAGATCAGGTGGCTGAAGTTCCAGCACAGAGAGTAGTTGAAACCTGTTATTTGTCTGAAAAGACTCGAAAAGTTGTCGACTACGTTCCTCCTTCCGTTTCAACAGCGTCTCCGCAACTAACGAACTCTGTTCGAAAATCGAATCGTCCTATTAGGCATCCTCTTCGTGGTTCAGAGTATTTGACATTGGATCATTCTCTTTCTTCACTTGTCAAACGGATGTCTAGTGGCACAGACACAACTTCCGTTACTGCACCCTCCAAAAGTTGCCCTGCCTCTGTTCAGGGACCGGTGCCTGGAGTCCGACGTCGGGGTCGACCTAAAGGTGCAATGAACAAGAAGACAATTGCGATGCTAAACAAAACAAACAGTGTTCGTGACAGCATTCTTGAGAAGTTAAGAGCAGAACTTTTTGGTCAGACTGGTTCTTCTACGATGGCAAACACAACTGCTGAGTTGCAGAATGCCTCTGGTTGTGCTTCGTCTTCCGTTATGAATGGACTACCATCACTGCCACCACCGATTTCTTCGCCCATTTCTTCGTTGCATAGCCGAACTCATCATGCTCAAGAGAACCCTTTATTAAGCAACAGCGATTCATCCACTTTGGGCACTAGGGGCAGAAGCAAAAGGGGACGCAAACGTAATTTTGAGGAAGTCTCGCATAGGGTAGGTGCAGTGGGGATTGTAGCGTCAGCAGCTAATCACGATTTGTCTAAGCACATGCAAGAATCCTTTTCTGTTTTGGATGGAGTTAGTGGAAGTTCTAAAAGTGACTCGATAACATCCATTTCCAAAGAACCAAATGGTAAGCAGCCATCAAGACCTGGCAGACCAAAGAAATGCATGAAAAGCACTAATTTACAATCCAGAGAGCAATCAGAAATGATGCATAGATCGTCGAAAATATCCACCGCTGCCCAAAAGACTGACCCGCAGAAGAGCAAACCTGATTTGACTTTGATTGACAGTGACGCAAGTCTTGCAGCAAGTGCCTGTCCGCAACCGTATCCATCACAGTTGGCAGCTGGATTTAATGCCATCGGCAACATCGGTCTGGTAGCGCCTCTGTTTTCTTTACCGTACCCTTCAACATTTGCATCTAGTGCTACCTCTCCACGTCAAGCAATTGACACAATTCCATCTTCAGTAAGCGGCATGGCAAACATCTCATCAATGGAACGTACTGGAGAAAGGCACGCTTCGAATTTTGTGTCCGTCTCCGTAGCCAACGACGATGAAGCGTTGGATCTGCCTTGTCTGGAAGATCTTGGTAATAAGCGGAAAAGGAAGAAAAAGAAACACCATAAGCATCATAAAAATAGACAGGAGACAGAGGAAGTAAGTGATAAACTGGTTCCTGAACTGGATGACCTGGCAACCCATCTTGAGAAGATATTCATCACAGGCCCAGTTTCAGGCCGAGTCATGGCGCCGGTCAGTTACGACTCTGTGCTTGATCTAATCTTTCGATCTAGTCCTAAGCGACAGTTGCTGCACCGAAAAGAGATCTGGCGTCAGAGAAATGACGCTGCTACATTAAGTGCGGGAACTGTTGTAGTGTCTGGCCCTGTTAAAAGCTCCGTGGGAAGGGGTCGACCGAGGAAAAAGCCAGGACTTGAACGAAAGAGTTTAGTTTCTTCCAGAGGAACTGTCAGCAGTGAGCAGTGTCTGCCGCTGAAGAAGCGCCACACTCTGTTGGCTGCTGCCCAGCTTGAGCCTGCAGAAACAGTTGACATGGAGCCAGATCAGAAGCATCAGCTTAATGTCAAGACGAAACGCGGAAGTGGAATTGCTTTGCAACGGCAACGAAGACAACTTGGAAAGCATCGACCAGCGGCCCAGAAGTCATCCAGCTTCTGCAGTTAGTAGTTTACTCACCACTTCTATATTCATTTGAATAAACAGCTAAACAGTAGTCTTGGTCAACTGCTGTTTAGCTAACATCTTAAAAGCATTGATCATCTAGCAGCCTTCTTGTTGTAAGTGAGCTTGTAACAGTCATAAAATAACCGTCATTGTAAGTAATTTCATTTAAGCATTAATTTGAGAGGAAGTTGATGCTGAACAACTGTGATTAGACTGTAAAGTCAGTAGCATTTGATAGTTTTTCAAATTTTATCTATGTCAGCACCTGGTCAACAAGTTTTATTCAGCATTTAATAGACCTGTGACGTTATGTTGGGTCTGTGGTTTATGAGTTGTTTCAGTCTTAGATACTCGTGTTGTTTAACTTAAATAAAACCTGATACAAAGATATGTGATTGATTGGAATTTCCTTTTTGTTGAACATTCTAAGTGTTCAATATTAAGTGTAAATGTGTGTTTCAGTAATATCTGATTTGAAGATATATGTTTGACCGTTAATGCATTTGTAATTTTTTTGTAGCTATTCAGTCCATGGTTGAAGCTATCAATGCCACAGTGGAGAAATATTCACAAGAGGAAACTAGAGATAATACGGAGCATGTGGACAAGGAAGAAGCCATCCACAATCGCAGTCTGAATGTTGAACGTTGTTCGGTCTCGACTGGCTGTGCATCTGTGTCGCCTCGTAAAGATGAACTGCCAGTGAAGAAGGTTTGGTCATCTGCAAACAATACAGTTTCTGGCAAATCATCGGCATCTGAACCAGGTGAGCATGGACAGCAGACAGGTGCATCTCATCTGCTTAGGAGCTCTCAGCTACATGCTGAAGTGAAAACTTCTGTTGAAATGGCAGAACCATCTTCAGAACCTGAGCATGGATTGTTAGATTCAAGCTGTGCATCCCCTGCTGGTGGATTTTCATATTCTGATGATGATGATGATGATTCACCGTGTTTGCCTCTTCACGATGTGGCATCATCTCCAGGGAGGGAGCGTGGTGCAGCTGAGGAAACTAATATAGATTCTTCTGTAGCCGTATGTTTGTCTGCTCAACAGTCTTCAGCTGGCCATGAAACACCTGCAGAACAGCCGTCAATTGTCCGAAGAACCTCACCCAGGCGAAAACCTACTTCACCATACCAATTTGCGTCTCGCTCAGTAGGCAAAGAAGTGCAGCATTCACCGAGAAGTAATAATTCACCAAAAAAGACTTCTGCGCCTTTAGCAGTTCATCCAGTAAGCAGTGAATCATCTAAAGAAAACAAGCTGATGGAAAAGACTTCACCTTTGCAAGCATCTGCAAATTCAACGACGTCAAAGACATCATTTTCTCCCAAACAGAGATGTAAGCAGAGTCTTTCATCACCAATTTCATGTACAGACCAGAGGAACTTGGTGCCTGAAAGCAGAAGACAAAGTCCAGTGCAACGCAACGTTGCATCATGTAGAATTTCTCCACGCCGAGCTTTGCCGCAGCAAAGTGTTTCTTATAGTTCTCGATTGAGGTCTTCTTTACAAAAGTCAGAATCTCCTGCTGATCAGAAATCATTGTTTGTTCAAACTGCCGTGTTTCCTAAGAAATCATCTCAAAGTCAAGTATGTTTGAAAAGCTCAAAACAGATGTATGAAAGACGGCATAAGAACAGGAGAGCATCAACTTCTGAGCTTAATTACGTACCCGACGGAAGCCTCGGCAAACCGTTGCGCACTCGCTCACGTTCTTCCGGTCGTCCGGCGATGGACAGAAGCAACAGAACTGTGCTGAACAGGAGAAGTTCCAGCCTACACGATGCCATAACAGGCAGAAACACGTCGGTCAACATGGAAGCTGCTACGGAAAAGAGTCATCGTGAGCCGTGTGTTACATTAACTCCAAACACCAGACGTACTAAGTGTGCTTTGGCCGACAAGTTGACTGCTAACTTATCGAATACATTAGTGGGTTCCGAGATTAGAGGAACTTCTGATGTAACATTGGCTGGTTTTACGGAGGAGGTTACTGCTGATAGGAATTTATTGTCAACAGGGAACTTGTCTTCTCGTCAACAGGTTCTGACTGATGCATCAGTCGTCACTTGTGCTGATTTGCGCTCTGCACAGACAAAGCCGTGTACTGCGGATATTGGAATTCAGGTTTCTTTGATGGAAGCTGATTCTAGTCTTCCACTTTCTTCCATTCAGAACAGGAGTGATGTTGGTGTTCAAACTTCAGATTTAGATCCATTAACTTTTCCTCCATCTTTATATCAGTCGCCATTGCCTTGTGTGTGTCCTTGTATGTGTGGTATGAGGGTTAAGCCAGGTCTTACATTGCAGCCTGACCAGTCATTTATGTCACTAGCATCTGCCAACTATGCACTAACTCTGCCCTCAAATTCTGCCTCTAGTCTAGATGTAAGAACTTTTGTACCTGCATGTTCTCAAGAATCTATGTTAGCAAATGTGTCCATCTCTTCACCTGCCCAGTGTAGGAATGTTATATCATCTCCTGTGATCCTAAGACATCGTTCAATGGATTTAGGAGCACCTTGTAATATACAAAACAGTTCTGCAGCATCCATTGTTAGCAAGATAATTGAATCGGTTGATGCTGCTGCGGATACATCATCTAAGTTGCAGCTGGTACCAGTTACAACTTCTGTGGTCAGTTCTGTAGCGCCACCATGTTCTGTGGAGAATGCTCACGATGCGTCAAGCTCGATTCTCTCGACATTTCCACCGACGCCATCGCCTTCTCTGTCGTATGCTGCTGACAACACCGTGGAGAGCATTGTTGAGAGTTGTTCGATTGATGCCGCTCTTTCACCATCCAGTTCGTCATCCGGCAAAAACAGCATCCTCTCGGATGTCGAGAAACCAAATTTGTGTCCAGGTGTCATTGAGTCACGGCCCACGCTGGGTACAGGACTGTATGAGCACTGCACTGCATCTAGCAAACGTGTTTCTGAATTATCAGCGTCTGTTACTGTTAGCCTGGAGACTTCAGGATCAGCCAAGTTGAAATCGGGTGCAGATGATTCAAGTGCTAATCTGAGCAGTACAAAGTTTAATGTCATGGTCTCGCTGCCACGTGCTGCCTCAGATATTAGTTCATGCTCAGAAAGTCCACGCTATAAGCTTCGATCGCCACGGCCAAAGTTAAAGGGTTTGCCAGTCTCACCTAGAACAAACCAGCAACAACTGGGCATAACTGAATGTGATGTGGTGGCTTCTGTTGCTGATTCAAGCAGAAGCAGAGGATTTGGCTGTGAATTGCTAGTCTGCATTGACAAACGAGCGACTGATGCTTTCCTTACTGGCAGTCAGAATATACCATCCTTTAGCAGCAGCAGCAGAAACACGCCTTCGAGAAATCCTTTGGATTCTGATGATGATGAGGAGGTTGAGAGTTGCCTTCCTGGAGATGCTGACGATCAGTCAGTTGCAGAGGATGCTGTCTGTGAATTTCCAGATGAAAGTCACAACGAGAAGGTAGATGTTGGCAAAATTGCGTTTGTCTCTGACAAATACGACGGCATGTCGCAGGATTATAGCGACCTCACTCTCAATCGTAACATGCCAGCTTCTGATTCGGTTTCTCTGTGCAATGCGTCTTTTTCTGATACACCGAGCTCACCGGTTGCGCTTGACATCTGCGTGATTGACTCCGACAGGGATGTGATTATCATCGACGAGGAAGAAGGAGACGGCAGCAGATGGAATCATGGAAGAGACGTTAAAAGAGGGAACATTCGCAAAGCGAGGCCCAGCAGCACCATACGGAAAGGTCGGAAGAGGAAGAGACGGCATAAATCAGCCACCCCGTTGCAATCCACCCTCACTGCTCATCCTCAGGATGCTAGGTTGCATCTGGAGTCAGACTGTGTCGTTATGCTTGATAGGACGATCGTTCCAGACGTCCTGCTCAGCCATGGTGTCTCATCTCGGGACGACCCACATATTGGTCGCATCAGGCAAACTGCTGATGTAGAACCTTCTTCAAAATTCCAGTTAACAGACGTTACGGTTTCTATTAAACCGATCGCCATTCTTTCCAGTGCTCAGGACACCAGCATAGATCTAAATGAGGCGTTCAACTCCACTGACCTGGAGAATAATTTGTCCAACTGTAGCCATATGTACGATGTCGAGCATGATGAACTGTTGCCTGGAGATTGCCTTACCGAGTCGCAGGAAGTGGCTGCATCGCAACTGGATGCAAGAGACAGTGTTAGTTCGGAGACATGGAATGACATCCTTAACTCCGAATATGATCCTCTTCCGTCAATGAAGAAGAAGCGGAAACGACTTGAGGAAGATATGGGATATTCGCAGCGGAGGAAGAAGCGACGACGAGGGCGCCATAGCAACGCGTTAGATACGTCTAATGTCACGGATGACGAAACAGATAAGAGGTGAGTTTGTTTAGTCCTTAACACATTTTATCTTTCAGTTTTTCAAAGATTTGACTCAGCCTCTTGAAAAGTGTTTTGATGCGGATAATCTGATTTGATCCAGTTGCTTCTGTTGCACTGGTCACTATGATGCCCAAGATGTTGAGCTAGATATTTGCTTCCTGTGAGATGGCAGTCGAAAGCCAGGTTGAAAATCTGATAGATTAATTAGAGACACCTAGTCATGCTATGGTGGCTTGCTCAGCAAAGAATCCATTTCAGAATCTGTCTATTAGTTCACAAAGTTACCAAACCAGCTATCTCTGTTCAATGCCTACCCTTTAGACTTCGGTCTTCAGATAGAATGTTTTGACAGAATCACCCTATGCATGTGGTAGTCGTCCAGTCCACCTAGGCATTTTTCTGTTGATGCGCAAAGTGTGGAGGACATTGCTTATCAGAAGCTTCTCTAATTGGTAACTGTACCTTCTTGATACACCTCCCACCTGATGAACCATGACTTTACAGATGACACAGACAACTGTACTGCTAGGTGGTTTCCGGATGAAAAGTTCTATGACTAAGGCAGAATCTCGTAAATTGTTACTTTGCTTTTGTCGAACGTTGTATTCTGGACTTCCAGATGCGTGCTGACACTGCTGAGTGCTGACACATCTACATGGAGATGTTGCGTTCGTGACTCTGTCACTCTCTGCAGGACACTTGATTTTTACTTTCTGATTCCTAAATAGCTATCTCAAATTTTCCTGTGTTTCAGCAGGCTTTGAGCACTTCCAAGTAGCTAGCTTACCAAGTAGCAGTTGCAGTTCACTTTACGTTTTGTTTTACGTTATATTACATGCACTGTATGCACAGAATAAGGATGTTCAGTATTCTATGTTTGATTTAAATGATTTAGCATGATTAGCAGAAACCTCAGGTTTAGTTGAATGAATGAAATTTTTATAGATGCAAGACGCTTGATATTCAAACCATTTTGAAAGATGCTTCAGTTAACAGTTACCAAGTTAGTGAGGCTTCTGACTAGTGGATTTCCTCTATTACCTATGGGTCATTAGACTGAAGTCAGAGACTTTTGCATTGGACACAGTTGGATAATATACAGTGGATTGAGCATGATGGTGACCATGTGAGATCTTGCTTCGCTGTTCTGCTCGAATATGTATATGTCGACAGTCCAGCTAATGATTGACAGGTGGCCTTATGCTATGCATAATACAGTGCAGTTTCCGTGCAGGTGAACTTCATATGCAGCTATGCACCTTAGTGCAGCTGTAACTGAGATAAATTATAATGGTACTTGTGCCCTTGCCTCCTACTCCTGCCTTCTTGGTTAACATGGCTGCTTCGGCTAAGATGACAACACCTGTTTAACCTCCAGCTTGAGAAATTTTCCTCTTTGGAAGTCTTACACCCAGAAAGGGTTCCTTTTAAGCTAAATGCATTAATTAGAAATGTGTGGAAAAGTTATATTTAGAGGTAGCACAAATGTCTCATAGTTGATGAAGATCCAAAAATGTATCAATTAATTTATGAGTGATTTGCTAATTACCTATTACTGCAAAAGCGCACTTAATTAGTAATGACTTTTATCAAAGAAAGTATATAAATATTACAGAATGCAAATTTTCAGTCATCTTCAATCAATCTTTGATGCACCAATATTCTACCACATGCATTGTAGCATCACAGGCAACACCCAACAGCCAGTTATTAAATTTTTAGATTGCAATTAAGCAATATGCATTTTGTTTACAGCATCTTCAGCAGGGTTTTGATTCAACCATTTGAACGGGTACCTAGGCCACTGGGTGCCCAGTAACAGCCCTATTTACCACTGATATTCCCAATGCCAAATGTAATTTTTATTTAGATTTGCATGTCATTGTTATTGGGAATACCGTAAAACTTTAATTACAATGTGATCTGCATATTTTTGGATTGTGTCATTTCAATTCCTGTACCTCTTACATAGGTCAATTTTCCACAAAATCTTGATTTGCCAAAGCAGTGTAATCTTTTGAACAGTCATTTTGCATAAAATTTAGAGTAAAGGCTGATGGCCAGAATTTCCTTATTGACTACTTATAATTTTAATTTTAACATGTAGAATGATAGAAAGTTCATATTTTGACAATGTCAACTTTAACTATTGGGGGCATAGCCGGAATATGACACAGACTATCTCCCCCCAAATAACCAGACAACGGGACTGGTGATCAAAGGTCATCCAGGCCTGTTGGTAATTATGAATAGCATACCACACATCAAACAGCTTAAGGGCAGACTTGCCAAATCTCAATTGTATCCAGGTACATTGAACAGATGGGATGGTTATATTAGCCTATCATAGTTCAAACAGGGAACAGCAAGACCAAGAGAAAGGGGAAAGGAAGGAAGGAAGGAAGGAAGGAAGGTGAACAAAGGAGAAGAGAGTATATATATATATATAATTTTATATATATATATATATATATATATACACAGAGTTAGGGAAACAGGACTGTCTTCCAGGGGTCTCCTCATCAGAGTTCATGAACAAATTTCACAGGCACCACTTAATTAATAACCTCTGGCAGAAGTTAATCAATGGTAGCCTCCTCTCTGGCTGCAATCAGCCAATCCCTGCTCATTTGTATACCATTTCCAAACATCAGAGGTCACTCTGATAGTGTAGTGTTAAGAATGCTGAACTGTCAACAGGTTATCCAGATGTCCTAAATTGACAATTGCGAGTTCATGAGGGCAAGGGATAGACAGCATATATGTATATATGTGCATATTTGTGTATATACCTATAATTGTGTATATATGTGTATGTAATGTAAATATGTGTAGGAGGCCTATATGATTACTTTCAGTGGATACCCGGACCTGGCAGATTTTATTCAAACTACCCGGACCCGGTACCCAATTGAAAAATGGCTCCCGGCTATACCCTAGCTTTAGCCTATTAATGTTTTTGTCTAAAGAGAGTAGTTATTGAATTTAAGTGATTAATCAAAGTTAAATTTAGCGGATTAATCGATTTATTTTATTTTATCAGTACCAATCCTGAGTGTTAGTTGATTTTGAATTACATGTATTTGTATATTTAGTAGTGTAGTGCAGTCTGGTGACGAGAGTTACACGACCGGGTGCAGCACCCCTTCGCACGGCGCGATTCTGTCGGGGCATAGCACTCCAACGACACAGACGCTTCATCAGAACGAAGCCGTTCCAAAGAAGAAGTACCAGAAGGCAGGCCTCTTCTCAAACACGTTCAAAGGTGTCGAGTAAGTGTCTTTCGATGTTGTAGAGCTCTGGTAACCGTTGAAAATTGCGCTCAGAACTAATCTCAAACTAATTTAATCTATTGAACTGTGATTTTTTTTTACGTGTCTTGAATGGTCAGTTTTCAAGTGGGTATCTTAAAGTAGGAATTAGTTGAAGTTGCATAGACCATTAGACTAGCTGTGTAACGGGCATTTTTATTTGTTTGTATGTGCACTTGTTATAGCGCCCCTTCAAGTTCCCTAATCAGAGGCGCTCTCAACTACAGAGCGGACACTGCATCGGAGTTTCATGCCTAAGGCCAAAAAAATAATGCTGTGTTTCCGGTAACAGAGCTAAAAAAAATTGGGTAGGTAGGTTGAAAAATATTTTTATTTTGGTAAAATATTTTTATACAGTGCCTATACGAAAAATTATACCGAAATACTCTTTTTGCATATAGGTACACGCTGCAACAAAGTACGTGTTCTAAGCAAGTATAAACTGCCTATTTCCCTGTACCTAAAATTGCTCTAGAAAACAATTCTATTAATTTCATTTTGTTGACATCTTTTCTGGTAAGATAAAGTGGGAAGGGAAGGGGAAGATGAGTGCGAACAAAACATCATTGCTAGGGGTCGTTCCAGACTGATCGAGCCAGTGCCTAGTTACACATAGAGGTTGCTAGATTTATTTTCCGTAGTCACCGTTAGAGGTGACTCAAGTGAGAATGATAAGGCTAGAGGTTTCTCAAGACTGACAGCCAGGAAGTAGTTAGGCAGGCGTGAAACTCTAAGGCAATGTCAATGTAAATAAAAAAAATTACGCAAAATTTTCCGAGTCGCTGCAATAACAGTGGGTTGGTTGGGTTACCGGGAAACACAAAATTTTTTTGCCTAAGATCCAACTATACGGAAGGCAATGTCACCGTATTATGTAAAAAAAAATTTTGGAGAAAAATTTTTTTTCATAAATTTTTTTTAAATAACTTTTTTTACAAAATTATTTGAGTCGCGGCAATAAAAGAGGGTCGGTCGGGTTACCGGAAACACAACATTATTTTTTTTTGGCCTAAGCACTGAGTAATTGCGAGTGAAGGACTTGCCCAAGGTCCCTACGCGGCGACTCGAGGTGGATTCGAACCTGCATCCCTTCAGCTGCAAGGCGATGAACATAGCAACTACACCACAGCACCCCACAACCAATAAACTTTAGTTTTGTGTAGATGTCACATTGGTTTTATTCACTGAGATAGTCTGTTGTCTGGTTGGTGTCTTGCTGCAGACAGGCAGGATGGTGTCGTTTATGACGTGTATAATAAAACGTTAGAGATGTGGGACATTGGGAGTGGTGAGACATGCAGATGAATTGAATTTATGCTGATCTGTTTGTTGACCACGCAGAGTAAGGCTTTTCTGTGATCACAGAATGTTTTTAAAAGCAGCAGTTAATTGTTGTTCTGCACTTGAGACAATCACTATGTTTGAATATCATGAGATCTGCATTAATGACATGGATGACTATGGATGACCTGGGATGAAATCCGCCACCACCTTATTTGAGTGGTGCCTTAAGTTTGGATAAAGAAGACATCGGGTAATGTTAGGAAACAGCATTTTGCTGTAGTACTTAACGAGTTTGTTCTTTCTTTCTAATGATAATTAGTGATACTAGAGTTATGGTTGTCTTCAACAGTGCAGCTAAAGTGGATCGTAAGAATCTGGTGTATGATCCAGCTGAGCAGGAGTACGGTCTTCTACCACAACCAATTCACGTTGGAAAGTATCTTCGGGAGAAACGTGTCGACTTCCAGCTGCCATACGACATTCTTTGGTTGCAGGAGCACGGTTTAGTAAGATTATGTCATTGTGCATCAATTTCCAACACCTAGCATGTGGTCATCCTATATATGCCTATTTACCTTGTGCTTGATGGAAAACACATCCTACTGAGGATATAACTGATCCAGTGACCCATCGAGATGGCCGTGGCAGAATAGCCCTGACAAAATCGCTCAAAGTCAAATGATTATCTGAAACGTGCAATGTCAAACAAAGTCAGTGCGAAATAAACTAAGGTTCCTATGGTTCGAAGCGATTAATTGGAAATCGGTTGACAGGTACTAATTGCAGCACCGATTGATAAGATTAAACAATTATCTAATTGAATCGAAAAAGTAAGATAAAAAGTGAAAAACCTACTTTTAAGTGGTAATTTTGCATACGCTTAGCAGGTTGTAATGAATGAAACAGGTTAGTGAATAGCAGCTCTATAAACAGTTGGTTTATAAGGTTGCCTACTGGAATTTACGTTCATGTTAAAATTTTTGAATTCAATTTCACAGTGCATTGAAGTTGAAATATGCACATTATTCGTATGTATGTATGTATGTAAATGTGCATGTATATGGACATTTATATAGCACCTTAAAATAACCTCTTGAAGGCTCTTAATGTAGTGTAGCTGCCCAATGTTCAGTTCTAAACAAGTGCAGCTTAAGTGACTGAGAATGTTTCATGAGACACATGCAATGCACTAGTGCACAGTATTGCAAATTGTTGATGGAGAGCCAGTATGAAGGTCCAATACATGAGAAGGCACTATGAGCCTGTATCAATGCAACATTAAACATTTGAGTCATTGTGTTGGAAATTTTGTTACATTGCTGTTTTAGTGTTTGGCTATTTTGGTCTTGGTCAATTTTGACATGGTTATTTTGATGGGGTGCCAACTGATCCATGGGAATTAAATTGAATGTGAGAATTTAAATTAACTTTTAGACGTTTTAAATTTGTTATTGCAAATTATGTTGACGCTTGCGACCAGGGCTAGAGGCCAGGCGTAATTTAATGGTCAGTGTTTGATTTTTAGGGAGTTTTTATGACAATGGCATAAAATTAGGGCATAAAGTAAAAAAGTCAATTTGCAGATGTGATTTTCTTTTTTACAGCTTGACGAACAAAAGCTACCTTCACCACTGTATAAAAAGATACGTAAAAGTAAGTATGGCTGATCATTTGCTAGTGCATATGTATATATGTACAATTGTACATATTTGGAACAATTGTATATGTTTGGACATTTTATAATTTTTTTAGAGTCTTATGTAGTATGAACTGGCTGAGGTTCAGCAGATCTCTTAATTAAGCTTATGGGAACCGGCTGTTAAGTACTCAGAGTCTCATAGGATGTGTGCTGCAGCCAACCATTTTGGTTTTATGACATTATGCACAATTCTTCTGACCCAATTTGTGTCAGTGTCAGTGCAGTACCCTTTGGTCTGAACCCCTCCCTCATCTTTGTCACCATATCTTTCAGGTCAATACAATGAGGCTAAGGTACAATGACAAAATTAGAGAGCACTTTGCTTGGATTAACTGATCCCCTCCCAGTTGCCTGATTTCATGCTGTTTTCAGTGGAGCTGTTAACATTTTCAGTCCAAGATTGGTCCAGAGAGACACGAAATGACACAGTTTTCTTATGTTGGCATGCAGCATGGGACCAGCAGGTGGCCACACGCTGCATAATGCAATTACTGCCAGCCTTGTTGGTTGGTTTTAGACAGGAATAGAATACCATGTTTGTTTTCAAATTAACATGCTACTTTGGAATTGTGAACATTTACACATCTTTATTTAAATATGTTGATCTAAAAGTAGGTTGTGGTTTATTCAATTTCACTATTTGAGGATTGCCGGACGATACCTTACACTTCATGCCAAAGTGGTCATAAACAGCAATCCCACTTATATATTAATTACCTGTAAGTTGTTGCCTGTTTATTGCCCTAATTAATAGTGCACTAGGACTGGCTCCAACCGATTGAGTACACGCTCTTAAAATGTCACTATTTTGTGCCTATGGTGCCATGTGCCATGTCTTTTATGTTGCAAATTTGCATTTTAAGGTTTTAGAGGATTAAGAGAAGAATTAATATTTGTATTAATTAAATAAGCTGTTGAATGTTTTTACGATAAATTACAACTGGAATGATCTATTTCTAATCGCATTTTTTCCAGATGTCTACATTGATGCCAAGCCACTGTGTCGAGATTATGAGCCTCATCCATGCAACTGTGAACCGCACGCAAGTAATCTTGAGAAAGGATGCTTGGATTCATGTCTCAACCGGTATATGCACGACAAGACTTGCCTATTTACAGTTACAATATGCTGTTACATGATCCTTTTTGAAGAATAATAACTTTTTACCACTGTAGTTCCACTTAATTCTGTGAATGCATTTGCAGTTGATATCAAATGCATTAAAAGAAAAACGAAACAGTCAATTCTTTTCTAAATGTTGTTTTGTAGGCTGTTTCATTAGCAGATAAACAGATTTCTAGCTCAGTGGGCTGTCAACTATTCACATATTCACTCAAAAATTTAATTTTGTAAACTTCTCAGATTCAGAACTGGCTTTCCATATTTAAAGTAGATGTGTGTAGTCTTCTAGTATTCTGACATCTTCCTTATTGCAGTTTTAAGTGACTACCTGGCTGGATAGTTGCATAGTATGTTATTTATATTATTTGGAAGAACTGACTGATGTCTTGCTGTTTGTAGGTTGGTCTACACGGAATGCCTTCCAAATACATGTCCCTGTCACGAGCAGTGCAGCAACCAACGCATACAGAAGCTGGAGTGGATAGCTGGCTTGGAGAAGTTCCCTACAGCAAGTCGTGGCTATGGAGTTCGTTCTTCGCAGACCATAGCTTCAGGTTACAATCAGTTTCTGCTGACTATTCTGATGTGTTGTATGCAGTTGAAACTCATGACTTGACTTTTGTTTATATCCAACTGCTTTGTAAAGCACCAACTGCTTTGTAGAACAGTTTGTCACTACTGTTGGAGTTGGACATGTTCTGCATTGCATAAGAAAACATCCTGTTGAATCATTCATCATGACGCTTATTTAATGGGCAAGCAAGAATGTCCAGGTCTCTTGACCCTAGAAAAAGTGAAATCATTGGCAACTATACTCACCCACCATTTGTCGGTGTACAGACAAGACCAACCAATAAACAATTGGAATGAGAGATAAGGATTATGAATGATAATGAGGTGATGTCATGTGTTGATGATGCATTTAGGTCAGTTCATCATCGAGTATTGTGGTGAAGTGAATGATAATGAAGTGATGTCATGTGTTGTTGATGATGCATTTAGGTCAGTTCATCATCGAGTATTGTGGTGAAGTGAATGATAATGAAGTGATGTCATGTGTTGATGATGCATTTAGGTCAGTTCATCATTGAGTATTGTGGTGAAGTGAATGATAATGAGGTGATGTCATGTGTTGATGATGCATAATTTAGGTCAGTTCATCATCGAGTATTGTGGTGAAGTGAATGATAATGAAGTGATGTCATGTGTTGATGATGATGCATTTAGGTCAGTTCATCATCGAGTATTGTGGTGAAGTGAATGATAATGATGTGATGTCATGTGTTGATGATGATGCATTTAGGTCAGTTCATCATCGAGTATTGTGGTGAAGTGAATGATAATGATGTGATGTCATGTGTTGATGATGCATTTAGGTCATTTCATCATTGAGTATTGTGATGAGTGAATGATAATGAAGTGATGTCATGTGTTGATGATGCATTTAGGTCAGTTCATCATCGAGTATTGTGGTGAAGTGAATGATAATGATGTGATGTCATGTGTTGATGATGCATTTAGGTCAGTTCATCATCGAGTATTGTGGTGAAGTGAATGATAATGATGTGATGTCATGTGTTGATGATGCATTTAGGTCAGTTCATCATTGAGTATTGTGGTGAAGTGAATGATAATGAAGTGATGTCATGTGTTGATGATGATGCATTTAGGTCAGTTCATCATCGAGTATTGTGGTGAAGTGGTCAGTGAACATGAGTTTCGTCGCCGCATGACCCAGCAGTACAGCCATGAGCGTCATCACTACTGCCTGAACCTCGATGGAGGAATGGTCATCGATGGATATCGCATGGGAAACATTTCACGCTTTGTCAATCATTCCTGCAAACCAAACTGTGAAATGCAGAAATGGTAATGCTTTGATTCATTGACGTATGCAATTATGCATTTTGCATTTATTTCGGCGTGTTGATTACAATGGTTTTAGGATACATTGGATGTTGTGCAACAATGATAGATGGAAATAATGCGATGATCCAGTTAGAGCATCATGATGAATGAGTGAACAAGAATCATTGCAGTGCTGAACAACAGATTCTTTTGTTTTATAGGAATGTCAATGGGATATATCGCATTGGCTTGTTTGCACTGCAAGACATTCCAGCTGGTAGCGAACTGACGTATGATTACAACTTCCATTCATACAACCTCCATTCTCAGGTAACCTCATCTGCTGTCAGATTCATCAATCATGTGCTTCTTACAATCGATTACTAATTATAATGATAATTCCTTGATATGAAGAGTTCAATTGCTAAGGAGTCTGTGTCATATTCCAACTTCAATTTACTTGCAATATCTTTAAAAAAGTTTTAAAAATTTGAAAGTTCTGAACTCACTGAATTGCTTATGATTGATTTATGTAACAATTTGCAGATGTTGTCGTAATTAAGTTTAAAAATTAAGAATTTGAACTGAATGTAAGTGGTTTTTAATTTTTTTTAGCAAGCATGCAAATGTGGATCTGACAACTGCCGTGGTATAATGGGTGACAGGAGTCAGAGGTTACAAGGTCAGACAAGACAGTTAGTAAATGGTGGTGACAAGAAAAAGACTAGGAACAAGGTTGGTATCTCACTTTAATTGGAATTGTAGTTAGCAATCAATGTTGCACGGTGATACACGATTGTTAGATCTATAATTGTCTTTTAAAATCCAGTTATCCAGCTTCAGAAATTACAATTTCTTGGCCCCTGCCTTGCTCCACTGTTGTCACTTCATTATCGAGACATGTTCTACTTCACAAGAAAGGATGCCATTTATGCTACCCATTGTTAAACCATCAGAGAATTTTCAATTCGATTTGTGAACTAGCGTATGTTTGGTTACAATATATATGCAAGAATAAGTTGTCTTCGAGTATAAGTTACCGCCTAACCTTTGTGCTGGAAAGATGATAAAATGTGTTGACCCCAATATAAGTCATGGCACGTGCATCACGTGTTAGACTGCACTTGCACTGTTGATTAATTGCAATAGTCAATTGATTAATTGCAATAGTCAATTTATTAATTGAAATAGTCAATTGATTAATTGAAATAGTCAATTGATTAATTGCAATAGTCAATTGATTAATTGCAATAGTCAATTGATTAATTGAAATAGTCAATTGATTAATTGCAATAGTCAATTGATTAATTGCAATAGTCATTTGATTAATTGCAATAGTCAATTGATTAATTGACTATCTTTCAATTGATTAATTGACTATCTTTCAATTGACTATCTGCTTTTATTTTGTCTGTGTTGTAACGAGTTGCAATTTGTCATCGTGATTGATAATTCACTTTGCTCAATGACCAACTGACTGCTCTTGTCAATGTAGTTATTTATGTTTACTGCAGAAGTTCAATGATAAAGCAAAGACTGGGTCGTTGAAGACATCTTCTGTTCGTGAACGCTGTTTTGCTCAGAAGCACGGACTCTTCTTGCAGCGAAATATTCGTAAGGTGCTGACCAAAAGACAGACTGCACGACCATCTGTGCGTTCCAGAGTCAAGTCTGCCATTACCATTCGACCTAAACCTGGTTGGTTTCAAAGACTGATTTGTATTCTACTGGGGTTCCCTATTGAAACTGAAATCTACTGATTTTTTGTAATTCTGATGACAGTCAGGTATTGCATTACTTTTATTGATTGTTGTCGTCGTCTTTTATTTATGTTGAGCAAAAAGTTTATTATCGGTTTGGCAATAAAGGAATTTATTTAATAACTTCCAAGTTGACTACTCTAATTTTGCTGTGACACATTGTTGCAGGTCATGTGCATGTGCTTTACCACCGGCCATTTGATGACAACTTTTCATAATTTAATTGATGGCATTTCTATACATTTTCTTGTGATCTCTGTTTTTATTCTAGCTTGTTTGGTGAGTCCACTTGTCTCGGGTTCTGTGACTTTACAGACGAACTGGTGAGCAGCTGTTCTAATCTAATCTGTTCCATTGAATTTTGGAGGCAGCACTGACTGTTTCGCTTGTGATAAAATTTTGTTCCTTTGAAACCTTGAAAGTCTGAAACAATGAAAACATTTATCTTTGTTTAGTCTCTGCATTTGCCAGCATTATTTTAGTGTTAGCAGTGAACTCCTGCAATATTGATTTTGACATTTTTATACAGTGCCATTGACAAGCCATAAGTTCTTACACCTTTTCAATGTATAAAATATCTTGTTTTGCAAGGGTCAGTTCATCTTAGATCTTTGATTATTACTTGTAAGCCAAGGATTCTCAATGGTTCAGATGTCATAAATTTTAGAGTATGAGTATTACACATAGCTTTAAAGACAAAAATGTTTGCTTAAAAATGAAAAAATTCTTCTACCTTCCTTTTTGACAAATCTCTGAATGACTACATGTCCATTCTTTGGAAATTGTTAATTCGAAAAGCACTCAAAAGTTCGTTAACTTGCCTAGAAGATATGAAATGCGAAAGACCATGGTAACCATGTTCAGAATTTAATTAAATTTTGCGCAGTATGATAATATACCTATAGCAATTTCTACCTTTGAGACTGGTCTGAGACTGGTCTGTGGGTTATAGGATTTTTCAGCTGAAGCAATCTACCAACCTTCCTGTACATCAATTCACTTCACATTGACGAATCAATGTGATTCATTGTAATTCGTATGCTTCTGTACCAGCAATCTGTTGCTGTGCCGCTAAAATTCTGCAAAATGAGTTAAATGCTTAAATTGTTAGATTTTCTGTATTTGCAGTGATGGCCTTTCTGTTGCTGATGACGATGAGAAACTTTCAGTTCTCATTGATAAGATCCTTGGAGAGTTTTCAGAACGATGCTGTAAGTTGAGTCAAATTCTTCCATGAAATTCAGCAATATGATGGTTAAAACTCAAGATATAACTTTTATTACTTAAAATTGGTGTAGGCTATATTAATAATCGACTGCACACGGCATTAAAATAACCAGCAGAAAGTAATATTGGTACAATAGATCTACTGTGCAAATCATGATCTTGTTTCGTTATGCTAGTAATACTCACTGACTAATTAATACTGACTGACTTTTTTATTATTCCAGCATCGTCATACTCGTCATCCATTCCTCTGCTGCAGATGCTGTGCTCAAAAGAGTGAGTTAACAATGTCTTTATTTCTGGTTATACTAAGTTGTAAGTTTTTAGCTGCCACAGGCAGTTTTTATACAGAGGCAAGTTCTATTCAATCATGAAATTTATATAGGATGAATTGAATACTTTGAAAGGGGTGCTCTTGGTTCCGTTTGCTCAACTGCAACTATTGGAATCGAGCTGTTTCCATGGAGGCCCGGTCTGGAATGGGCTCCCACAGGAGCAAAGTTTGCTTCCTGGAGCTCTTCTGCAGCTTTTTTTTATTCAACTCAAAACTACTTTTTGTGCCATGCTAGGATCGGGAGTGTTTCTGGTTACTTAGTCCCCTTGAAGAGGCACTATATAATTTCTTGAATGAATGAGTGAATAAATTTGTGTTTTCTAATTCACAGGGAGATGAACTGCCTGTCACGGCTGGAGTCTATAAAAGCTAAGGTTCAGTCGCTGCATTACAAGACACTGATGGAGTTTGACAAAGACTTGCAGCAGTTTTTCCACGAAATTCAGGTTGGCTTATGAGAGGGTATTATCTAGTAGTAGTTGGATGTTTAGACATAAATTGACAGTTTGTATCATAACCGACTTGATGACTTTCACATTCTTAGGATATGATTATATTTGTAAGGGAGTTACCAGTTTTCACTTGAAACCCAAGTAAAATTTAACTTGGCCAGAAATGACACACTTTAAATCAACTGGTAAGGTAAACAAGTGACTCCCTTCAACTTTTTCAGGCTATCTCCCAATGAAGATGCATTTTGCTCTTCGTCAAATTTCTACTGCCTACCTAGCTGTAAATAAATCTTATGAGCAATTAATAATACACCTATATTAGATTTGAATGATCTGAAACTCAATGGCACTGAGATTGATCACAAAGCCAGTGCTTGTGAGACTCCTATAACCATCAGAGTAAAAAAAGCATAGTTAAGAATGAGTGAAGAATTGCTTGAAATTGCCTGATTTTGGAAAAAGATATCACAAATGATTGTACTCTCAAAAAACCTTTTGATGTGATGATCTTAATATTTGGCTGCAATATTTTGGTTGAATTAGTGGAAATATGAAAAATATGAAAATAAAAAATAAATAAAATAGAACCTTTTCATTTTAAGTTTAGTTCTCCATAAAGATTTTGCTTTTTCAGCCAGGTTAGTTGTATTGTAATCAATAATAAATGATTTGCTGCAGATATATATTTTTGTACTGCTGACTAGGGTTTGACTCAAAGTGACGAGACACTGCAGCTGATATCTGATCTTGAACGAATCTATTACAAAGTACGAGATGAGGTGTGTTCAATACCTGAGCTAAATGTGTCCATTGGATTGGCGTCCTTTACTGAGGCCCTCCCGGCTGATGCTGTTGATAGCATTATAGAAGGTAGGTTACAAATTGTCTTATTCATTAAATGAGCTTTTACAGAAAGTAATACATGTATAAATAAATATGTTTTGAACACATTAAAACTGCAATTTGTCATTTCTTCGATTTCTAATTTAGTATGTTAGATGATTTTTGTAGGCATTGTTCTAATAATTCAATGACTTTACTGAAATTTGCCATTTTCGTGCCATTAGTAGTCATGTTCAGCATAAGGCGAAGCTAGCAGACATGGTATGAGTAGGAAATCCAGACCTCCTCTCTCTTCAATACATGTTACAAACATAAGCTAGATTATCTGTCTTAAGTTTAATTCAATTCTGAACATGGTTGCTAAGGAATTTTTGCATTTCAAAATAATGCGAAAACTTTAGATGCATTTTGCTTGAAATCATAGCTCAGACAAGTGAATCATAATTTTTCATCATAATTTTTGACAGGAACATGATGAACTATAAATATAAAGTTTGTGTTATTTTAAAGGAGAAACGTTGCCCTTTAAAATGGTTTATGGCACTCAAATTGTAACTTGAATTATGCCTACGTTTGATCGTATGGTCATTGTTCTGCTGTGCTTTACTAGTACATGTAGAAATTTTAGATTATGGTTACTAACTCATATTGCCCACTTCTCCTCCTATAGACATCTTCCTTTGTGTATTCTGGTTTGTGTATGAAATGTGAATTTTTTTGTCATTGAACAACCTTTCAGAAGTTACTGAATTTTGAATAATGGTGGTTTTCATTATATTTTTACGTGGAAATATTTAGTTTTGAAATAATAAATAACATTGCATTTTAGAAGCCAAGTTGAATGCCGATGAAGACAACGATGAAGTCGAAGTGATACGATGTGTCTGTAACATTTACCGTGACGAGGGATTGATGATACTCTGTGAGAAATGTAATGTAAGTAGGATGAGTGTGGATATTCTTTGCAATTAATAGATGGGGACTTGTGTTACAAGACATTTTGGTTGGCAATGTTTGTAAGTGTTCAATTACAATTACAATAAGTACTTTTGACAGTGACATTGTATTGTTGAGCCGTGTACCTGTAAGAAACTGCTATAGCTGCCATTATGATCTCGGGCTGAAATTATTCTTTTGAGGATAAATTATTTAATATATGCTAAAAGATGTATGGTAAAAAGGGGAAAAAGAATTACAGAGCTAAAAATTGAATGTGAGAAGTTAGAGATGAAAAATTAAGGGTAATGGCAGTTGAAAGGTGTATGGCATGATTTGGTATTTGAAACACAAATTTGAAGAATGTCATGAATTTGGGTCCTGCAACTAACCATGAGTGCTCAACTGCTCATCTTGGCTGATTTGACTGCATCCCAAATACAAGATCTATTTTGACGTTTGTTTAACTGCTTAGATGTGTCTGCCTGTGACTGATGTTGATCATGTGCATTCTTCTTTCCTATTTTTCAGACATGGCAGCACTGCATGTGCATGGGAGTTCATGGAAATGAAGAGCATTACCTTTGTGAACAATGCGAACCTCGACCAATCAGCAAAGTGTGTAATCTCAATTATTGCTCAGTTTATATCGAATATCTAATCTCATTCGTTTTACTGCCGTGTGTTCAGTACTATCGCAGTGAGAAAAATTGCAGTTCATTTATGACAAGTGCAGGTTTCTTTGGTTCATACTTTCGATACTTTTTGAGTCTTGAAGAAAGATCACTAAAATTGTTTAGTTCATACAGTTTCCTGGAATTTTCTATGTCATTGAAGCTAAGAACTTGACCAAGAGAAAAGAAATTATCTGCTGGAGTTAGTTATGAAAGTAGCCATGCTATGAAATCATGTGACACATGACTGGCTAACTCTTGAAATGCATTGGCTGCCTGTTAGTC
The DNA here is from genome assembly GCA_949752735.1 of Lumbricus terrestris. NCBI lineage: Eukaryota > Metazoa > Annelida > Clitellata > Crassiclitellata > Lumbricidae > Lumbricus > Lumbricus terrestris. The sequence continues at coordinate 51,561,943 of OX457036.1, read as the reverse complement.
CGCTAATCACATTGTATTTTTTATTATGGACAAACACGTCTGAGTCTTGCATGTTTTCAGGGCTTTGATAGGTTCCTAAATGTTGAAACATATTGTGAATCACCAAAGAGTCTTTTTTTATCTCAATCATAAACATGAGATGTGAGAAACTGCTTAGTTGTGACCTTCATGATGCTGTTTCATTGTACTTTTTCAACAGACAAACCAATTTTTGTGTTCTACTTACTTTGCCATGCTCCACCGACAGTCAAGTCAGTTATGAACTCCAATCATCTTGTACTTTGTCCAGATACATCTTTGCCTGTCACTATTCCAATCTTCAGCTACCAGTACTTTGTCCAATTCCATGTACCATTACACTTGTCTTTAATTGTGTGCTAATTAATGCAAGTTGTGTATTTTTCTACTTGTGTGAGAAACTGATTGGACATTTCTGTTTTTGTAGGAAGTCCTTATGATTCCTCAGCCTGAAGATGCTCTGATACATTGCCGCTACTACATGACGCTGATGCGTGATGCTGAACTCCAGGTCCGAGTTGGTGACTGTGTGTATGTGACACGCGAAGGAGTTGACACTTCTGTTCGAAGACCTCCCGTGACAGATGAAGACCGAGAAAAGCTGGACATATTTCGTGTGGAGAGACTGTGGAGAAAGTATAAGTGAGTAGACATATATATGTGTATACTGTCATTAAAAGGTTTACTTGACTGTGTTCAGGATAATATGAACGATTGATTGCCAGAGGTTTGTCAGCGTATTGAAGAACAATCGAAGAGAACGTGCAAATAAGATCTTGATCATAATTATTCTGTGAATCATATAATAAGAAATACTCTTCACATCAAGGGTATAACTTTTCGTTACTGCAGAATGAGCGACGAAAGAAAGAGCAAAGCGCTAATGTTCCAACGGATGGATGGTACAAATAGGAGAGGAAGACCTCACAGAGAGTGGCTAGACGACATCACCGGATGGTGCAGAGCATCTCCAAGGGCTGAGTCACACTGCAATGGACAGAGGACGATGGAAGAGCATAGTAAAGATGGCATCAGACACCTATGGACGTTGAGCCCATGGTTGTTGATGATGATGATGAAATGAGGCATGAAATCAGCAGTCACTACTAAGCAGCTGATTTCAATGTTTGATGTCAAGAGATGAACACAAAAGGAACTTATAATCGCCAAGCAGAGTCACCTCAATTTCGGAAGTTTATACAGTGATATCAATAATACTACCATTCCATCAAGTGCATGTTTTAAACCAAGGCATAGGGTGTTGTCTAGAATAGTGCTGTCCAGCGTTTTTCACTGCAGACCTCCAAAAAATTTATTCTTAAAGGCAGGGCCATGCCAAATACTCAAGAGCAACGATCAAAATTTATTGAAAATTATTAACTGTAGGAAAATGTATCATGGAAGAATCATGACGAATGCTTTATGGGAACTTAATGTTGGGTTCATATTGTCAAATAACAGACCAGGTTGTAGACGAACAAGCCATAGATGCAAGTCGACTAGTGACTTTGTCTTTTACTTCACTTTTACACAAGACGCAAAAATTTAATGTGGGCCACAGGTTGGACAGCGGTCTAGAACAACTTAGCCCTTTACCGACCAAGGATATAGGATTTTCAATACCATTTACTACACTTTGTTCGGTGAAGGGTTTACAATATCACCCACAGGATATGCTTAAGAAGAACTAAGCTGAGAGGAAGCAATGGAATGCCGGTACAGAGTATTACAGATGGAAAATGAATTTTGGCCACAAGTCAAACCTCTGGAAGAATCCAAATCGAAGAATTGGTTATTCCGACAGCTCATGTAGTCAGTGTGTTTCAACTGAAATACCAAGAAAACAAGTCTGTTCTTTCATGACTAAATTTGAACTGATAATATTTGTGTGTGTGTGTGTGTGTGTTTGGTGTTGAAGTGGTGAAGGGTGTGCATTCGGACACTACTACATGAGACCACATGAAACGTTCCACGAAGCCAACCGACGTTTCTTTCCGTGTGAAGTGTTTCGTGCTCCTCTTTATCATGTTGTGCCGCTCGACGCCATCATGGGAACGTGTTGTGTCATGGACCTTGCCACTTACTGTAAGGTAAGTTACCAGCACTAGTAGCTGTGGCTATCATATGTTGATTGGTAGGCATTTTTGAAGAAATTGCTCCAGATTTAAAATCTAAAGTTATCTAGCAGTGTCTGTCATATGCTGGTAGGCATGATACTGCTCATGGCTTTGAACCTAGAGTTTTCTGATTGCAGCTGTGATATGATTTTAAGCATTTTTACGAAATTCTTCCAGATATCTTGCATAATCTGGTCGCTGTCGATAAATTATTCGTTATCCTCTTATTTCTCCGCTGGATTGCTTTCAGATTCATAAACAGTGTCTATAATGCATTTGTATTGTTGTAAAACTTCGCTGTCTTGTTTTCAAGGGTCGTCCTAAAGACATTGCGTTGGAGGATGTGTACATTTGTGAATGTCGAGTCGACAAAACTGCTCATCTCTTCTGGAGAATAACGCGATCGAAGTTCCAGATCAACACCAACTCCTATTGTTTTGATTATTACAAAGAGAAGCTCAAGCCCAAACGCACTTTCTCTGTGAGTAGGAACATCTGAGCTGTATTTCGAACTTTTCTTGATCGATTTTTTGCTTCCATCCTCCCTGCTTTATTAGAGACCGTTCCTTCTAATTCTATTAAAACCGTCATCAGCTGTTGTTAATGTGGACTCCAGTTTTATTGCAGATTGTGATAATGCGAATATAAGTTTCACAAATAGATTGTCAGCCAGATGTAATTCTGTCTCGAAGAAAACTGGCAGAGTAGTTTAAAGATGGGAAGTAATAATTCATCATTCATTCATTCCGAAAACTTATATAGCACCCCTTCAAGAAGCCTACTCAGAGGCACTCCCAGCCCAGCCACAGCTAAAAAGATAGGTCTTGAGCAACTGGTAGAAAGCAGACAAATTATTCCGAGGTAGTAAGCGTAGTGCAGGCGGGAGCCCACTCCATGTGGATGGGCCAACAACTGAGAAGGCTCGACGCTGTCTGGTAGCATAATACCATTGAGGTTTCTTCAACTTTGAATTCTCATACTGATTTCTGATATCATGCTTTTCTGATTTAAGTTATGTTGGTCAATGGTCATCTGGAATCTCTTTTGGTCTTCAATGGATTTTATGTTTTATCCTTTTCTGAACTTGAGATTATTTTCTTTTGTGTACAAAAAATTCCCCAATATTAGAGCTTTATGCATATTTGTGCATGTATTGTAAAAAATTTATGTTGTTTTTAGCCTCACGAAGTTCCCAATGCTTATGTTCGCCGTACACCAAATGTCAGTGACAATCGACAGGGTCTGTCTGTAGATAGCGCTGCTGACAGATCGTCTGCTACGGGGATAGAAAACCAAGGCAGCAGTGATGATGAAACAGACGATCCTCTACAAGTTGGTCTGAAGAAGGTAATTAACCAATGTGTACACATCACAGGACACATAATAAAACCACCAACTTAATAATTTAGCCGGCCGACTGCTCAGTGCTTACCATAGACTAGTTGTCCATACCCATAGAAAGGCACAGAGCATGCATTTATTATTGAGTTAGAAACACTGAGTAGGACTTTTGGCTAGTAACCTATGAGAAGAATTCATGATGTGTAGTTGCAGGATAATTAAACAGTTGTTGAATTTGGATCATTCTGTGTCATGGCCGATTTCTATCTTGAATTCGACCATTGAAATCGACTAAAGTTCAAAGTCCTGAGTTTGAACACCTTCTGTGCGGGTAATTTAAGGGGTTTCTATGCTAAAAAATTTAAATTGCAACTGTGATCGCAATATGATGGCTTTGACCGTCATGATGTTTTGTATTACTGGACTAAGATTTCTGAGGAATAACTTAATTGCATCTTGAATTTCAGGTCCAACAGAAGAAGGATAAGATTAACGGAATCATGCAGCGTCTGCTTTCGTCAGTTCCAAGTAGACAGCGTGTTGATGTCAGTTATCTGCTGGACAGTCCTCACCGTAAGCGCCACGCAAAAAAGCCTCAGTTAGTGTACTGAGTTTTGCTGTTAATCTGCATGCCATACTAGACTGTTTTTTTTAATAAACGGTGTCTCTTCTTTGACTGTCTTAAAGAGAGTGCTTTGACTTATAGCCTCTGAATTCTACAGCAGACTTTATGCAGAGAGTTTATTCTATGCACGGAGATGTTGTACAATGTTGTGCTGATGATGAAGACCATAGTAGGGGTCGACGTGTAAAATTCTGTTTTTTTGTGGCTGTCATCGTAAGTAAGTCTGTCTTACTTGGTTAATGCAACACAGGTACATTCAGTCTTTGCTTTCAAATAAGTTTTGAAGAGGTGATGAAATGTTTTTTTACAAAAAGACAAAATCCGGTGACTTTTTTGCCTCAGCGAGCAGCAGTTTGTGTTGATCTGAAACTGCTATGAAGAGGAGAATGATGCTGCATCAAGTTCTGACCGTCTATCGTAGGTGTGGTTATAACACATCTGCTTCAGTGCATTACTAGTAGTTATAGTAATTTTACTGTGTTACAATGATACACTGAGCGCATTTCTGTTTGAAGATGACTGAGGCAGCAGGAAATGAGACACTTGAATTCATTGACAGAAACTGGAATTTATGGTTGGCTACGGTTATAGAGAAGCAAAACTCTGGAAGATCTTTGGAAATTTGTTGAAATGCCTTGTTTATCATAAATCACAGAATTTGCTAACGTTATCGCCATGCTGCATAATAGTCTGCATGTAAAAATGTGCAGAATTGCAATCAATCCACTGCACAGCTAATATTTGACAATGAAGTGCTTGTTATCAGCCTTGTTATACATGACCAAACTTCCTTAACCCTGTGTATTTATATATATCTGGATATTTATGTAGCACCTTTTGTGAACCTCGCTGGGGTATGCTTTATCTGTTATTGACACGATTGGTATGGTATTTGCAGCTGAGTTCACTGTTCACAGAAACCCCCGCTCTTCATTTATCTGTTCTTTATTACGTTGTGTATATATGTAAGCAGTTATTTTTCGTACCATTTGTACGATGGTATTAGGAAGAAGATAAGCTGATTATCTAGTTCTCAGTAAAGAAGTGTTCAGAAGGAAGTTGTACTCTTGCCAGTTCTTTGATAAAGTTTTTACCTGGAGAGAATCTGTTGTGACATTTGATGTAAGCATTTTGAAGTGGAGCACACGTTGTGCCAAATAAGTTGTGATCTTATTTACTGTTTTTCTAAGTTCCTGTATGACTGGATGCATCCGTATAGAAGAAGTTATTGCATTATACTGGCTGTATCCTGTTTTACAAAATGTTGAAATTTGCTGCATGTTCTGTTTTTGTCATGAATTGTTTCTGATCTATGATAACCAAGACATTTTCATGCATAATCATTTGAATGTTGTCAGGGGCGCCCGCAGGCGTACGCACTTACGCAAGTGCGTACAGCAACGGCGCCCGCAGGCGTACGCACATAGGTAAGTGCGTACAGCGCGATGACCCAAAAGGTATGTTTTTGGGAAATTCTAGGTTGATGACTAAAAAAAAAAAAAAAAAAGGTCATCAGTTTTTTCGGCGGATAGAAAAGGTATGTTTTTGGGGAAATTCTAGGTTGATCAGTTTTTTCGGCGGCCTAACGAAAATTTTTCCCTGTTCGCCCCTCCATCGAAAATTTCTGTGCGTACAAGAAAAAAATCCTGCAGGCGCCGCTGAATGTTGTTGTTGTGTCTCGTAGTTGTGCATGTTAATTATGAGTGAATTGATGTACCTTATATGTTTTATCTAAGTTACTCTTTGAAAATGAGTCTACCAAGAGCGACTGGGAACCAGTGCAGCTCTTTAAGTGTTAAACGAAACCGCATGGTATCTGTACAACATCTACTTGTGTCTTATGTTCAGAAAAGCCTTTGACTTGAAAGAAAAGACATGCACATGATTGACATGCGTGTATTTGTGTTCTGGCAGCTGTATGTGTAGAAGTGACCATTTGTATTTCAGTAGATTACTAGTGGAAAGGCTTTAATGAATTGTTGAACCTCATGATCTAATAACAGTTTAGCAGTGCTAAGATGTCATTTCTTGGATCTGATGATGGCTTTAAATGAGACCATGTCCGAAAAACCATCACAATTCGGATGTTAATTTGTTAGAGACGTCACGAGAAGCCAAGTGCGGCATAAGTGAATCACTGAGTTTCTGCACAAGTGTATATTCATTGTGTTACTGATCAAACCGTAATTCCCATGGTAAATCTGCCATCAAAAGAGTATTTTTTTGTTTCAAAATTATTATGATGCTGCAGCAGGACATCCATTCTTTCGTTCTCTTTGACGACCTAATTTGAAATTTGTCGTCTGCATCGATTACCGGTATTATGAAAATGACCAAGTCATATATACACATATTAATCAATTTTGGGGGGGGGCAGTTTTATTTATATATCGCCTCGGAGGTATATGAATACACTCACATATACTATGCTGATAAACGTTCATGACCATAGGCTCAGCAACCTGATCTGGTCATATGTTAAATTATGGTAATTTTAACTCACAATTTCTGAGGAATAGCTGGTAAAATCTTGCGTGGTCTTTAAATATGTGCTTTTTTGTGTTTATGAACGTGCAGTTCTAATCTTCTGCTCCTACCAAAATGTCAGGTCTGAAGTTTTCCGGCGTTGTGAGGGTTTTCCAGGGCACAGTGACAAATTGTTGAGCTGCTCTTAACATGTGTTGATTAACCAGTGTGATTTCATAAGTTTGTGCATTTTTGAAATTTGAAGTGACAGTTTAAATTTGAGTGAAATAATGTTAGCCAAAGGCAAATTAAATCACATTAAATCACAAGAATCGCGATTCTCTTGTTACATTTGCCATAAATTTGTGTCTTTACCCATTGTAGTCATGATCGCTTATGACTGGCATTTTTAAGTTATATGTTGTAAGATGTATAAAAAGGACTGATCGTGAATTAATCAAATGCAAACATGCAGAATAAGAAGCGAGAGAAAAAGTATGTTGAGGATTAAATTGTCACTTGTTTGTTTGTTTGTTTCTGTGTACTTGTATGTAGAAAGACAGTTTAGATAATGCGTCTTAAATACCTCACGGTGGCGCTGTCGTCTTGTGTTTCTGAGAGGCTAACATTTTGGCATTTAATTTTTGTGGAGTTCTTTTCTCTTTTTATTGCATCTGACTATGCATTGTCAAGTTCTATTGTTGTACCACTGACCTATATTTTTTGTCTTAAAGTTTTGAGTTATTATTATTATTTTTATTATTTGTAATGGAGTTCTTTTTTTTCTAATTTCAATCTGTGTTAAATGCCTGGGAGAATTCTTGATTATATTGTTTGAGGCTGATGACTACCGAAAATAACAGTGGCAGATATCACAAAATTTAAATCATCTTTTGTGAATTTTTTCCTTTGTGTTCTGTGTCCATTGTCTCAGAATTGTTTGAACGAGCAATAAACATCTTCAGTCTGCCTGGAGGTTGACATCAACTGTTGCTGGTGACTTTGTAAACTTCAGAAATTAGGATGTGCATTGTAAAAGATGCTTGGTGTGTTGAATTACAACTGCTGATTTGCTAAGCAATTTATTATAGAATTTCTAGCGTGTTGGTTGTTGTATGATGATGGTGGTGGTAAAATCCTTGAGAAATCCAACCAAAAGTTCAGTACACGAGTCTAGAAGCTGGTGGAATAGTTCTATTGAGGTTGTCGTCTGTAGCCTAGTTCAATTTAATGTTAGTAAAACTGAGAACTGTTCTGTTTCACGGCCTAGGAATATTACTGATATATCTTCTCTGCCACCTCTGATGATCTGATCCTTAGGTAACCGGACTACCACCTCGATCCTTCGGACTATCCTTATTGGACAACCTGTCTGACTAGTTATTGTGCTCGTGATTAAGCTGGTGCCCTGTGCTTGGCGTTCGAGTGTCGCTTTAGAAATTTGGAGATTACGATGCCTTCATTTTGAGCACTTCTGCAAATAGATCTACTGCCGGACATTGCCTATTTATAAATTTGTACCTACTCCGTGGTTTGTAATGATATTTGTTGGTAATGGTCAGGTATACACCTACGTAGACTTGGCTACGGCTAAAGTGAACGATGCTTAGAATTGAAGCGGCCAGAGAGGTAGCCTATTAAAGGGGAGAAGTGGACTCTGGATTGGATCCTCCATTTAGTATGTACGCGCATAGGCCTATAAGGAAAGGGTTGGCCCAAATGCGAATGCTTTTGTGTGTGTGGGGGGGTCTGCTGATAATGTACGCACGCATGGGAAGTATAGGGCGCGAAACTTCGATGACAATAATAAATATCATTATTATAAGAATATTATTATGATTATTTGTCTATTGTTAGCCTTACTCAGATGAGCCACTGGTCAGAAAAGCACTACGTACTGTGGGAAGTAGAGAACTGCATGTGCACTGTATAGGTGTAGGCCAATGATTCTATGACGCGTTTCAGCTACTAAACCTATTCCATTCGTTCAGGTAATTTCAGGCCTGTGGAAATTTTTTAATTTTGAGGACGGTACCATAGATCTATATTATATAGTCGGCCTCATCGTCAGGAAACTGATGGAAGAGAAGAAAATGAAGAATATTACATAGTGATGAGATGGTGATTTGGACTTTTAGTGACGGCATGAGCGAGAGATTCTGGGTAGCTTCAAAGCGGTTTATTTGTGCGGTGTATAAATTCAGTACGAGCAAGTTGCAATCAGGCCCGGCCCTAGGGTTTGCGTGGCCCAAGGCAGCTTCGGGTCCTCAAGCATAAATTTACGCAGTTGGTTTCCTGTCAATACGGCACTGGTGGGGGGGGAGAGTTACCTTAGATGGGACACTTAACGTTGTTTCCCAAATTTCTTTTGAGCTAATAGCACTATCTTATAATAAGCCACACTAATGTGCCATGGCCTATACATATTTGACTGTCAAGTGATGCATGGAAAATAACAGCAATTTTTCAAAAAAGCGATATGATTGTCATTAAAAACAATTACTAATAATTATGTCCCAACTTAAGCAACCATATCTATAAGATAGAATAATAATTTTCAAGGTAATAATTTCCATAATGTCCGATTGGGAAAATTTAATAATGTTAAATAGCATCATCGAACATGAAAATTTTCAATTAGCCTTTCAATCCAATCAAGACAGCAGCACCGTAAGTATTAACACATTTAACAGTTGCTAGGTAGAGTCTAATTAATATACGTGATATGTTATTCGCAACTCTTGACAGTGACTTCCTCTGCGAATAGCGGCAGCAATAGGTGTGTCCCATCTTATGAAGCGTTCCATCTTAGATGGCTTTCCCTACTACCTTATGTAGGTCGATCAGGGCCTTTCTAAGTAATGCAAAATCATCAGCCCCGCACAAAGGGGCAAGAGAGGTCCCGCCCAGAAAATTGAGAATTTTTTAACAACTGAGGCCTACGTTTTGGTTGTTGACAAATTTCTTTGTGCCAGAGCACTAATGATGCTAATTATTCACGAAGTAAATTGACGTTATTTTTGACACCTTTCTGAAAATATCCATGTTCTATATTTCCTGCTTGCATTTTCTACGCTCTCGCTAAAAAAGTCACCACTATCATTAATTGTGTTTTGCCCTCTCCGGCAAAAATGTGTGGGGAGTGGGGACGTCTATTTGCGAATTTGAAGCAAAATGAGTTAATTACGGTTTTCTGGAAAAAATTCTGCATGCAGGTCTAGGCTAAAAAAAGTAGACTAACTGTGAAGAAATTTCGTTCTTTACGTAACAAATTGACTGCAAACATAAGATTAGTTGCTATACGACGAAACCATTGTAAATCTCGACAAAGGAAAAATTATAGCCATCAGCGCGGGGCCCCTGGAAGCGCGGGGCCCAAGGCGGCTGCCTCGCTCGCCTTGCCCTAAGGCCGGGCCTGGTTGCAATAGTCAAGTTTAGCATGGACTGTGGCTGTAGCGACAGACGCAGTTGTAGGGTTAAGAATGGGGCGGATTCTGAACGAAGCGGATTCTCTGAAGATCACGGGCATGCACACGAAGCAAGAGCAAGCACGACGATAGTGATGATTATGTTCTGAGAAGGTTTGGTCGTAGGCCTATAAGGCTATAAGTAACTTATAAGTAAGTATTGGGCAGGGGATTTCGCAATGAGTATACGGTGCAGATATGCAAATTCTATAATTATATATATATATATAATTATATATAATATGGATTATAGAGTGATCCGGAATTTTCTTGAGCTGAACACGAATTAGGTATAATTATGCATATATAATTAGTCCTTTTTATTATGAGTTTGGTTTTACAAGGATTCATGCAGTAGCCTACCAGTTGCTATGGAGATCAGATATGATCCAGGAAGAGGAGATTGGCTAACCACACGACGAAGTGGAAGTCCGCTCACTATCGGTCAAAGAAATTGTTTAGAGATTATAGGCCTAGTGGTTCAAGTGGTGTGGGTGAGCAGTGGGAACGCTGAATGTGTGAGCAGTGGGAACGCTTAATGTGTGAGCAGTGGGAATGCTGAATGTATGAGCAGAGCAATGGGAACGTTGATGACGAGTTTTATTGGAACGCATGTGTTTCCAGTGTTCCATGCAAGTGAGCAGTGGAAACGCAAGCTAAGAATTTCGAGAGCAGTGGGAACGCCGTTCCCACGCGTTCCCACCCACTTTAAACCCTGAGTGAGATGCTATAGTCATTATAGTGCCTATAGATATGGTGAACACCAAATATGTATTGTAGACCTATCCGTTTGTAGCGTATTAAATCGCTATTATCTATCAATCTAACTTGTCTAGTATTAAGTGTTAATTGTAGGTAGAAGTTAAGTCAGACAATGTAGTGGCGTTGATTTAATTAGTTAATTAATTGGCGTTGTTAGAAGAATTAATATTTAGTAATACGATCAGCAAACGAAACTACAGAAGCGCTAAAGAAGTGCAGCGAGACTGATAAGCGTTGGTTGCTATTGGAGACTATGGCAACAAAAACAACGTAACAACGCGTAAGCCAATTAAAACGCAGTCTAACTGATTAAACACACGTCATCGACAGAAACGGTTGAAAGATCGATTTCTGCAGTTGGAGCTAATGGCGAAGGGTCATTTTGTTGCGGCAAATGAACTCTTGAGTGGAATTAGCGGCAGAATGATTGGTATGTGGCACCTTCGACGTTGAGAAGAAGGGTGGCCAACGGACGTTCAGTTTTCGAGACAGTTTTTGCGGTCGAGGTAAATTCTGGAGCTTGGAGAACTATCGTCATTCGTGGGTGAAGAGTTTGCTCGAGGATTTTGAATTCTACGAACATTGGAGAGAGTCGTTGGAGATAATCACGCGGTTGATTCAAACATTTATGATCACACGGTTGATCTGGTCGTGGATGTGTACGCTGGAATTGTGACACATTACATCCATTCGAGTAAGAATACTGGCATTTGTGAATACAAAATATACTCCTTGGAATTTCGTTGTTCGGCCTGGACTGCGAAATATCTTCGGTATATATTATTCCACTGCATATTCGAGACACTTGGTTGTCGAAATACAAAGATCGGAACTACGACGATTTACAGAATTTGGCGGACGATGAACTAGAACGAATTCTACACTCAAGTGAAGCTAAGAAACATAATAAATCTAGTAATCAATCAACGCCAATAGGTAAATAGGAGACACTGCATAATTGTATTGTTTCTTTAATAGTAATCAATATATTTTACATTTAAAAGAACTGGCTATTTAAATGCAGTACATGTTTGATACCTGCTAAAATGAGCATATGCTAATAATAGGTGGCTACAAATGGGATGCTCGCGTCGGGATATATAATTGACAATATTATTGTTAATTAAATTGAACTTTACTGACATTTATCTTGAAGAGACAAAACTGATTAAAATGCAAAGTTATTTGAATGTTAAAGGACATCAGCGCAACGCTGACATTAATGCTTAATTAATACATCATTAGAGTCGGTGCGATAATCTTATTGCGTAACATACACCAGAGATTGTATTACGTTAAGAGGGAGCATTAGTGTGACGCTTAATAATTTTAATAATTATTATAAGCGAGTGTGAAATTGTATAGCGCATATTCGAGCGTTAAATTTATTACTACTTGACCAAAAGTGAGTAAGTAAGAATGTCAATCACAGAGTGGCAACAATGGATTGATATGGGACGTGCACAGTCGTTGGAAGGTGAAGAATTGAAGGAATTTGTCAGAGACAGACAGAACGAATTACGACAACAGAGGGCGGAGGAACGAGAAGAAGCGAAGGCTAAGTTAGCTGATGCTAAAGCAGCTAGAGAGAATGAATTGGAGCTAGCCCGTGAGGCGGCTAAAATTGCTGAGGCAAAAGCAGTTAGAGAAAAAGAAATAGAAATGGCGAGGATGGCTGACGCGAGATTTATACGCGAAGCAGAGATGAACGAGGCAAGGCTTACGCGAGAAGCAAATGACGTCAGACTGGAAAGAGAAGCAACTGAGGCAAGGCTTACACGAGAAGCCGATGAAGTGAGACAGGCGAGAGACAGAGAGTTAGAGAATAAGAGGCTCGAGATTCAAGTGAGATTGAGAGAGATAGAATCGAGAGATGGACGAAACAGGGATGATGGAGATTCTTATATGACGATGGGTGACAACCACCAAGGAAATCAAAGTCATAAGGGAATGAAGAATATTAAATTCCCAATATTTAACGAGGCTAAAGATTGTCTCGATGCGTACCTACTCAGATTTGAGCGGACATGTACGACATACGAGATACCAAGAGATGCATGGTCGCTGATGCTAGCGCGACATCTGGAGTCGAAAGCATTAGAAGTATACCAGCGTTTGTCAGCTGAAGAAACACAAGACTACGATTGTTTAAAGAAGCATCTCCTGAAAAGATTCCAATTAACAGAAGGAGGGTATCGTAACAAGTTTAAGACTAGCAAGATGGAACAAGGAGAGACTCCTTCAAATTTCATTTACAGATTGCAACAATATTTGCAGCAATGGTTGCTTCAGGCAGGATTTAAGCAGACCTACGAAGGAATCGAGGATCTGCTGCTAAAGGATCAATTTTTCCTCACTTGTAGTAATGAGTTGAGGATGTTCATTAAAGAGAAAGGAAAAATGAGCTTAAAGGACACATTGACGTGTGCAGAATCCTACATTGAAGCTCATGGATACAGATATGCCGAGAATTCTGTGAAACCTCAAGGAAGATTCAATAATGACAGAGGTAATGGAAAGTCATTTGAAGAGAAATCGAGAGAGAAATTCCAAGGAAATGTAAACAGAGGAAGAGTCGAAACGCGACAGAATAAAGAGACAAATCACAGTGGAAATGTGAATAGAGGATTTAGTAGAGATAGAGAGCAGGCAGCGGAACACAAGATAACTTGTTTTGCGTGCGGAAAGGTAGGTCATAAAGCATTTGATTGTGTGCATAAAGCCAAAGGGTTTGTTAAACACACAGCTGCAGCCGTACAAATTTACGAGAATAGGGCGTACAGGGCTGTACAGACGAATGAAAGCACGAAATCAAATGAAGTTGACAGAACAGTAGAACGCCAGGATAGGAAAGGTAAAGAAGAAGTACCGAAACACATGGCAGCAAGTACGGTAGTTACGGAAAGGAAAGATGGTTGCATTGACATTGAAAGTATAGACGAATGTCAAGCGAAGGTCAATGGAGTAGACGCCAATTGTCTTTACGATTCTGGAGCGAGTACGTGTATTGTGAGGAGATCACTGATCAGAGATAGTGATTTGACTGGGAAGGAAACGCACTGCATCCTAGTTGATGGGAGCTTAAGGTGTTTTCCTACAGCCCATGTAAACATTGAGAACGAGTATTTTACTGGTGAAGTTGAGGCAATGGTTATGGACGAACCAGTAAAGCCGATAATTATTGGACGCGTGAGAGGGTTAAAATATACAGTAACGAATGAGAACACGGATGAAAATATGATTAATTGTGACAAAGGAGAGAAAGTGGATGAGACGATTGTGAGTGAGAAACAAGAAAGAGTTGGGTATAAAGGTATACTCAAGAGAGTTGTGAATGCTAATTCACGTTGGCAAGATGCCAAGAAGACAGTAAGATTCGAGGGTGATGAAATGAACACGGAGTATGATGACGTAATAGAGAAAGTTGTAAGTGATGACGTCATGAGCAGTGACGCACATCAGACAACAGCAGCGATAGAAACGAGAGCTGAGTCGAAGAAAGTGGTGAAATATAAACCACTCAAGGTCACCGAAATGCCCGACCTAAATATAACCACAAAAGAAATAAAGGAATTACAGAAGACAGATGAGACATTGAAGAGTTGCTGGGATAAAGCATCTGAATGGAATGGCGATGAGAAGAGTACAGAAAAAGTGCTGTACATAAAGAAAGATGGATTGTTGTACCGGAGATGGAAAGAAGTACTGAAAGATGAAGCAAAGTGGCAGTTGATGGTGCCGAAACAGTTGAGAAATAAAGTTCTAGCTGTAGCACATAACTCACTACTGTCAGCTCATCTGGGCATGAAGAAGACTCACGATAAAATTGTGAATGAATTTTATTGGCCAGGGATAAACCAAGAAGTTCGGCGATACATATTAAGTTGTGATGTATGCCAGAAAGCTGTAGATAAGAAAGTGAACTACAAGGCACCGATGGGACATCTTCCAGTGCTAGATGTGCCGTTTAAGCATGTCTGTGTAGACATCATAGGAGCCATAGAGCCTATGTCTATGAGAGGATATCGCTATGTATTAACGATTATCGACTTAAGCACCAGATATCCTGAAGCGATACCATTGAAAGGTATAAGTACCGAGGAAGTGGCGGAAGCCTTGTTTAACTTTTATTGTCGGATGGGCGTACCACAGAGGATTCATACAGATAGAGGAAGCCAGTTTACGTCAGAACTAATGGCCGAAGTAAACAAAATGTTGCTAATCAAGCATACGATGACGAGTCCATACCACGCGATGGGAAACGGTTGTGTAGAACGTCTTAATGGAACGATTAAGACAACACTGAGAAAATTGATAGGTGAACAAGTTAAAGAGTGGGATAGATACTTGGCACCATTACTTTTTGCATTACGAGATACTGTACACGAGAGCCACGGATACACGCCTTTCGAATTAATTTTTGGAAGATCTTGTAGAGGTCCGGTACAGATATTGAAAGAACTGTGGACAAACGAAAAAGTGGAAGACGAGGTGAAGGATGTGTACACATATATGACAGATCTACGAGAGCGTATAGAGGAAACGTGTAACATGGCGCAGAAAGCAATCCACAAAGCTAATGCGAAGAACAAGAAGTATTACGATAAAAAGGCACGATATAGAAAACTGGAGATAGGTGATAAAGTCCTATTGTTACTGCCGAGTTGTAATAATAAGATGCTTGTGAAATGGCAAGGACCATTTGTTGTCAGAGGGAAAATCGGAGATTACGATTACAAAGTTGAGGTTGATGGTGGTAAACTGAAGACTTACCACATTAACATACTAAAGAAATATTACGAGAGAAATGAAGAAGAATTATCAAGTTCTGAGACAATAGCATACGTGTCGGCTATTGTACATGATGGAAAAGAAGGTGAGGATGAAGAGGAGGAAATATTAAATCTGTATGTAAGTAAGCAGACTGAGACTTACAAGGATGTTGATATTAATCCACAATTAGAAGATGAACAGAGAGGTGAACTTGAGAAATTAATGAGAGAATATCAAGACATATTCACAGATAAACCAGGAAGAACGGACATGGTGAAACACGAGATTCATCTTACGAGTGATGAACCTGTTAGGATGAAAGCGTATCCAACACCGTATCATCTACAGTCAGAAATTGATAAGGAAATTGAGATAATGTTAGAGAATGGGATAATAGAAAGATCAGAAGCAGCATACGCAGCACCGCTTGTTGTTGTCAAGAAGGCTGATGGAAGCAATAGACTTTGCTGCAACTATAAGCAATTGAACAAAGTGACAGTTTTTGATCCAGAGCCGATGATGTCAAACGAGGATATCTTCAATAAACTGAGTGGCAGCAAAATATATAGCAAGTTTGATTTTTGCAAAGGATATTGGCAAATTCCAATGAGCGAAGAATCAAAAGATTATACGACTTTCATTTGTGCAAGTGGGTTGTATAAATTCAACGTTCTACCATTTGGATTGGTAAATAGTGCTTCAAGCTATAACAGACTGATAAGGAAGATTTTGCATGGAACCGAGAATCTGGAGAGTTATGTTGATGACATACTAGCTCATACAGAAGGATGGACTAAACATATGAAGATTTTACGAGAATTTTTTCAAAGAGTGAGAGATGCTCACCTGACTTTGAAACCAAAGAAATGTTCATTAGGCTATGGACGCATAGATTTCTTGGGTCATACGTTAAACAACGACGACATTAGTCCTAAAGGAGAATCAATAGATAAGATTGTGGAGATGCCACAACCGAAAACGAAGAAACAAATAAGAAGCTTTTTGGGAGCAATAAACTATTACAGAAAGTTTATTCCGCATTGTGCTGAACTGATGGCACCATTAAGTGACTTGACAAAGAAGTCAGCAGCTAATAGTGTTGATTGGAACGAGGAATTAGATGAGAGTTTTAGTAAGCTGAAAGCAGCACTTGCTAAGACACCAATACTAAAGTTACCAAACTTGGAGAAGGAATTCGTGATTCAAACGGATGCATCAGGAAGAGGAATAGGTTGTGTCCTGATACAGCAGTATGAAGGAATAAACCACCCGATTGCATATGCAAGTAGGAAACTATTGGAGAGAGAGACGAGATATTCAGTTGAGGAGAGAGAGTGTCTAGCGATAATGTGGGGAATTAGTCGGTTTGACAGGTACTTGTGTGGAAAGCAGTTTGTGATTGAGACGGACCACTGCGGACTACAGTACATGAAGGAAGGAAGAATGAAGAATGCGAGAGTCATGAGGTGGAGTCTAGCACTTCAAAATTATTGCTTTACGATACGCTATATCAAGGGGAGCAATAATGTTATGTCTGATTATTTGAGTAGAGGAATTACATAGTACTTAAATATATCAGTAATGTGTTATAATAATGTAGGTAAGAAATAGTTCAGTAATGTTGTATTGTTATGTAAGATAGAATAAGAAGTTGATAGAAATTTAGTTGATAGATAATTAGGTGAGATTGTAAAGCCTGATTACAGACTTTTGAAGGAGGGGTATTTGTAGCGTATTAAATCGCTATTATCTATCAATCTAACTTGTCTAGTATTAAGTGTTAATTGTAGGTAGAAGTTAAGTCAGACAATGTAGTGGCGTTGATTTAATTAGTTAATTAATTGGCGTTGTTAGAAGAATTAATATTTAGTAATACGATCAGCAAACGAAACTACAGAAGCGCTAAAGAAGTGCAGCGAGACTGATAAGCGTTGGTTGCTATTGGAGACTATGGCAACAAAAACAACGTAACAACGCGTAAGCCAATTAAAACGCAGTCTAACTGATTAAACACACGTCATCGACAGAAACGGTTGAAAGATCGATTTCTGCAGTTGGAGCTAATGGCGAAGGGTCATTTTGTTGCGGCAAATGAACTCTTGAGTGGAATTAGCGGCAGAATGATTGGTATGTGGCACCTTCGACGTTGAGAAGAAGGGTGGCCAACGGACGTTCAGTTTTCGAGACAGTTTTTGCGGTCGAGGTAAATTCTGGAGCTTGGAGAACTATCGTCATTCGTGGGTGAAGAGATTGCTCGAGGATTTTGAATTCTACGAACATTGGAGAGAGTCGTTGGAGATAATCACGCGGTTGATTCAAACATTTATGATCACACGGTTGATCTGGTCGTGGATGTGTACGCTGGAATTGTGACACATTACATCCATTCGAGTAAGAATACTGGCATTTGTGAATACAAAATATACTCCTTGGAATTTCGTTGTTCGGCCTGGACTGCGAAATATCTTCGGTATATATTATTCCACTGCATATTCGAGACACTTGGTTGTCGAAATACAAAGATCGGAACTACGACGATTTACAGAATTTGGCGGACGATGAACTAGAACGAATTCTACACTCAAGTGAAGCTAAGAAACATAATAAATCTAGTAATCAATCAACGCCAATAGGTAAATAGGAGACACTGCATAATTGTATTGTTTCTTTAATAGTAATCAATATATTTTACATTTAAAAGAATTGGTTTCTCTTTGAACTGGCTATTTAAATGCAGTACATGTTTGATACCTGCTAAAATGAGCATATGCTAATAATAGGTGGCTACACCGTTGTCATAATTATGTCGAGTGATTCCATCCAACGTCTATCATCGATCACTGTATTAAATTAACTTAGAAGCGCTGTAGGCCTATAGCCTACATCATACATGTATAGGCCTAAGCCTACATAAACTAAGGACTCGATCAGATCTCATTCTAGTCTAACGGTATATTTATGGCGCGTGTGTATTATAAGATAAAGATTTCAGAAGCGATACTCGCGACCGGTAGGCCTATACCCTATAGGCCTATAAGATTTAATTGTTAAGTTGTGTCGCGAACTATAGCTTAGTTATTCACGAAGCTATTACAGCTGTCATGTTTTCATGTTTATAATGCATGAGTTAGAGACAGGCTGGGGTGGATCGAGGTAGCAACATCGGGATGGTTATATTTTGTCAATTGCACTCTTAACCCCTTAGATAACTTGGAGCAGCCGAAGACTGGGAATAGTAGAAGGAACTTTCCGAACTAGCGCTTGGTAGTCTTACGTGGAAGAGGATCTAGGCCTAGGCTATAATTATAGTTGCTAAATAATACTGAAAAGAAGGAACACACACACGCTGTAACAATACAGAATCATATTTGCGTGATGAAAGATGAAAGCAGCGCCATTGACTACAATTAAATTCGGTTTGAGTTAATAATTAATTCTGTAGAAAGTGTTCATCAGTCCGTCCTTCGCTCTGCCGCCGTCCTTCGTTGTCCCCGCACTGTGCACAACACTGTCTTCCGACCCTGAAGGTCGTCATGGTAACTGATCTGACGTCACCACATTCACCTCATTTGGCCGAATTCTGCCGACCTTCTTCATTGGCTTTCCGCCGTCTAAGTCCACCTGAGCGATAATTTATTTATACTTTTATACGATGAAAAAAGCATCTTGTTAGATGAGCCGACCAGACTGGATCGGTATTAGACACGATGTGCACAGTGTGGAGATTTTCACGAAGACAGCTGCAGATGATGGGATGATCATCAGATGATAATATATCAGTGTTGAAGAGTTAGCGTCGAGATGCAACAGCTGACATCAAATAGTTGCGACACTCATTCGAAAGAGACAGATGACTGCATGCATATCATCATTTCAAAGCAATTAACTGATTAAATTCATGGTTGGTGACACCTGCTATAAGCTTAGATCATATACGAGAGTTCGCCATGTTCTTCTTTTAGACGCAGACGCATTCCTTTGGAACAGGGCTCCCACTGCACCAAAGAGAGGCGTCTTTTATCGGCGACATCTTCATTATCTATGCAGAGATCTGCCTCTTTCTGGCCTAGCGTTGAACGGCCACAGCTGCACACAATAGACGGAAGAAAGCGTGTCGATGAAAGAGCTGAGCTGAGTTGCTGTAGAAATATGGTGAGAGGAAGAAGAAGAAGATGATGAAAGCAGTGGATGATGAGTCAGTTGAGTGGAGTTTATTGTCTCTGGACGTTCTCTGGAAATGCCATGCACACACGTACACACGCAGTTGTCTTTTGCGTTGACCTTACACGGACGACACCATTTCGAACTACACGACTATCTGCAATAGAACGCAGAAAAACAGCCACCGTTAGTTAGACCTGTGTGGATGACAAAGATCATGGTAAACTTGAAAACACAGTTCTACCACAAATTAATCCTGGTCCTGATTGATCAATGAGTTGATTTGTTATCAAATGCAAAAAAATTCGATATCCCTATTATGTCAATCCTAGTCTTTAATTTTGGCTGGTCACCATAGGCGTAGGGGACATTTCATCAGTGGGGGGGGCAAAAATTTTACTTTTGCCCGAAAAATTAAACACGGAATAATTGACGTCGTGCACACATAGCCATCTCTATTCTTGTACCCACACCCGGGGACAAAGGTCAAATACACCGGGGTCCGATCATATTATTAGGGACCAGGCTGGGTAATTTTAGGCATATATGCAAATTTATTATGTATAGCATATATATATATATATATATATATATATATATATATATATATATATATATATATATATATATATATATATTCCTGACGCTTAATC